>OZ005751.1:1137500-1372500 GCA_963930835.1 Spongia lamella | reverse complement strand
TAAAGTAAAGGTGCCTCGTATCTGTGATGCCTTCGGTGAGATCAGTCCAGTTCAGATTACAGGAGGAGAACAAACTTTGTTTGCTGTAACAGCTGATGGGAAGGTATGATGTGTGTGTGCACACGTATGTGTGTGTGCACACGTATGTGTGTGTGTGTATGTTGTGTGCACGTATGTGCATGTGTGTATGTTGTGTGCACGTGTGTGTGTGTGTGTGTATGTTGTGTGCACGTGTGTGTGTGTGTGTATGTTGTGTGCACGTGTGTGTGTGTGTGTGTGTATGTTGTGTGCACGTGTGTGTGTGTGTATGTTGTGTGCACGTGTGTGTGTGTGTGTATGTTGTGTGCACGTATGTGTATGTGTGTATGTTGTGTGCACGTGTGTGTGTGTGTGTATGTTGTGTGCACGTGTGTGTGTGTGTGTATGTTGTGTGCACGTGTGAGTGAGTGAGTGTGTATGTATGTATGTATGTATGTATGTATCTGTGTGCATGTATGTGTATATACATGTGTGTGTGTCTGTGTGTTTCCATTCTCTTACTATAAACATACAATATAGGTTTATGCAACTGGTTATGGGGCGTTCGGCAGACTAGGTGTCGGCGGAACGGACAACATCATGTCGCCCACAGTCTTATCCAGCCTGGTCTCCAAGGGAGTCAAGGTAACTAAGGTGGCCGTCCATTCTGGCGGGAAACACTGCCTAGCAGTCACCACCGATGGGGAGCTCTACGCCTGGGGAGAAGGAGATGATGGAAAATTGGGCCTAGGAAGTGGCGGAGGGTGAGTAGTCTTCTACAGTGGACTGTTGCATTGTATTCATTCACACAGTACTGTGGATACACCTCGACTTATTGAGAGCCTTCGAGGGAAGAAGGTGGTCGACGCTGCATGTGGGTCATCACACAGTGCGTGCATCCTTGACAATGGCTCCCTGTACACCTGGGGGAAGGGTCGCTATGGCAGACTCGGCCATAACGATTTTGAAAGTCAAATGAAGCCCAAACAAGTATGTACCTTTAATAAAAAAAGCACTTGTCTTCATGTACTGGTGTTATAGGTTATGGCTTTGAAGGATGAGAAAGTTACGTGTGTGGCTTGTGGCAGTGGAGATGCTCAGACGCTCTGTTCGGTCGCCAGCGGCGGTGTCTACTCCTGGGGTGATGGTGACTATGGAAAGCTGGGCAGAGGAGGCAACGAAGGTATTTTTGCGGATTCACATAATCGTTTACCTAATTCAAAGAGATGAATGTAGTCGACATATCTCTGTCATGTGCAAGTGCAAATACTCTCTAATATAACAGTCAGCATTTTGTTGAACATTTTAAAAATTTTGCATCACCATTTTGTAATTTCTACCATTAGTTATGTCCCAATTATTCTGGCCAGCTATTACATACATACATGCATACATGTATGTGCGTATTACATACATACATACATACATACATACATACATACATACATACATACATACATACATACATACATACATACATACATACATACATACATACATACATACATACATACATACATACATACATACATACATACATACATACATACATACATACATACATACATACATACATACATACATACATACATACATACATACATACATACATACATACATACATACATACATACATACATACATACATACATACATACATACATACATACATACATACATACATACATACATACATACATGCATGAACACATGCAATTTGCACACAACGCTCATGTACTGAGGCACACCTACTAGATTAACAGTATGTGGTTAAGTATGACAAACTAGTTGATGATTACTTACGAACATTTTGTATGTATATTAAGAAATTTATTTCTAGGCTGTAAAGTGCCTAAGAAGATTGACAGCTTGCAAGGCAAAGGAGTTATCAAGCTTCACTGTGGCTCACAATTTTCTATTGCTCTCACCAACCAGGGTCATTTGTATACCTGGTGTGTGTATATGTGTATGTCTGTCCGTCTGTCTGTTTGTCTGTCTGTGGATGTGTGTGTGGTGTGTGTGCATGCTTGTGTGTTACACAGTTAAGCAACTACACCCTCTTAACATCTACAGGGGTAAAGGCGATTATCACAGACTCGGTCATGGCGACGATGGACACCAGCGAACACCCAAGCGTGTCCTGGGAGCACTGGAGAGCGAGAAAGTGATTGACATGGCATGCGGCTCACTACACTGTGTTGTCTGCACAGCAAGCGGCAAAGTCTATGCATGGGGTGACAATGACGAGGGACAAATCGGAAATAACAGCACAACCTCAGTACATTCTCCACATGTAAGTTTTCATTGTAGAAAATTTTTAAAGATTATCAACTTCATTTGTATAAGGTGACTTATGGTTGTCGTATTTTCTTACAGTTGATATCAATCCCTGATGACACGCTGATTGATCATGTTGCGTGCGGATCGGCCCACAGTGTGGCATGGTCTTCCGTGAGGCGTAAAGTGATTTGCACGCTGCCCAAAGCTGTGCCGCTGGAGTTCAACCATCTGCAGAGCCTGTCGTTGTACATGCTGAAGAATCGGCTGGTGCTGCTGCACCATTTCTCCAACGTGTTCTGCAAGTCCCTGCCGCTCTTCAACCTGTCTCAACTCCGCATCTCCTCGTCAGATGGCACCGAGTGTGATCTTGATCTTGACCGCCTCAGGTGTATCCTCTTCTTGTCAGCTAAGGTAGGATTCTTACTATGGGTGGTCCTTTTGTAAGCTGATTCATTTGATGCATTGTAGGAAGCTGCGTTTAAGAAAGTTATTAAAGCGACCATGACACAAAACAAACAACACGGTCCAGTCATTGAGTTGAATAGACTACAGGTATGTGTGTTTGGTTTTAGTTGTTTTGTGAAGTAACAAATTATTATTGTTTTTTGTAGCGTTCACGAGGCAAGACAGGAGGAATGGCTGGTCCAGATGGCTGTAACTCAGTGTTTGGTCAAATGTGTGCAAAATGGACCAGTATTCCGCAGGAGTCCCTTCTGCTACCTCATCGTGTCTGGAAGGTGAAGCTCGTCGGTGAGAGTGTGGACGACTGCGGAGGCGGATATTCCGAGACAATAGCTGAGATGTGTGAAGAATTACAAAATGGCTCCGTTCCTCTGTTGATTCAGACACCAAATGGGAGGGAAGAAACTGGTGTTAACCGTGATTGTTTCATTATTAATCCCGGTGCCACGTCACCAACCCATCTGAACATGTTTCGTTTCTTTGGTGTCCTCCTCGGTATTGCGGTGCGTTCAGGCTCACCGATAGACATCAATTTAGCCCCTCCTGTCTGGAAACAACTTTGTGGAATGTCACTCACCATTTCTGACCTATCTGAAATGGATACCGACTATATTCAAGGTCTCCTCTTGATGAGGGACAACATTGAGGAATTTGCTAATGCAGAAATGGAGTTCACCGCGCCCAGTGCTGGTGGCATCAACATCCGACTGCATCCATTCTGGACACACGTCACTGCAGGAAACTGTCATGAGTACGTCCGTCTAGCATTGCACATGCGACTACATGAGTTTGACCAACAAGTGATCGCCATCCGTGAAGGAATGTCCAGGGTAATCCCCGTGCCTCTGCTATCACTATTCACTGGACTGGAATTAGAGACGTTGGTCTGTGGCAGCCAAGAAGTTTCAGTACAACTGTTGAAGTCAGTCTGCACATACAAAGGCATTGGACCGAATGCTCCGCTGATGAAATGGTTCTGGGACATAATGGAAGAGTTCAGCAACAACGAGAGGTCACTGTTCCTCAGGTTTGTCTGGGGCAGAACAAGACTACCGAGAACCAGAGCTGATTTCAGAGGCCGAGATTTTGTATTACAAGTGAGTTGTTAAATATCATGAATCCATATAAAGTTTTGGTAGTTAGAAGTTCCAATACATTCCAGGATTAAAAATTTGGTGAAGATCTTGATGAAATTAATATCCAAATTTGTGGAATTTGTACGTGGTGGAACTAAAATTCTTATCTGGCCTCTTCACAGCTCTACGCATGTGGGACCAGTGTATCCCACATTTTACAGACGTGTATATATACTTTAATAAATTTACTGTCAACACAACCAGTTTGGAACATGTTCACCGTATACATAGCCTAAAAGCTTTTCATGGATTTGACCTCAAAAATTTTAACCCCAAAGTTTTGTCCCTTTGCTTTGCACAAATTTTTTATCACAAAACTGTATGATTCCACAATCTTAGGCTCTCTATATTCTAATGAAATACAAAATTAAATACCCACATTTACAAATTTTCTTATACATATTTTTAGTAGTGTTTTCACTGTTTTATTGATCATGTGATACACACTAAAACTGTTGCTTTATTCTTCTACAGGTGCTAGACAAGTACTCACCAGCTGATCATTACTTACCCGAATCCTACACATGTTTCTTCCTTCTCAAGATACCCCGCTACTCATGCAAACCAGTTTTGGCAGAAAAGCTTCGCTATGCCATCTACTTCTGTAAGTCGATCGACACAGATGACTACGCTCGTGTTAACCTTCGTGACGGTGTACTAGATTTTGATGGTGACATTACATAATAACACTGTTGTATTTACTTTGTTTGCATATTTATAAATAATTCATTGAGATATGAAATATTTCTATGCTGGTTGCCAGATGTATTGTCAGTTTTGTGGTATTTGCATATTTATAAATAATTCACTGAAATATGAAATATCGCTATGCTGGTTGCCAGGAGTATTGTATGTCAGATGGATTGGTTGAAGAGTTGGGAGGGGACTGCCCCTTATCGTCCAAGACTTGTAGCGTAATGGTTGGGTGTTGAACATCCATTTCGCCCACTTTAAGGTGCACTCGACTGCCCTTCTTGATCAACTGTTGTTCAAATGCTGCCGCAAGCTGATTCACCACCCTTCGATCTACCTGTTCACAAAGATTTGAGAGAAAAGTGTCACCAGTGAATAACTCCTACCACGTACATATGTGACCGGACCAGTCTTGTCTACCTATTCATATCATATCATGTATCTCTTATTGAGTTTGCGATATTCCAAATCCAAATCTGTAAGTTTTATGAAATTCTTTACTAAGTCCTGCAAGATTGAAATTTCTATTTGAATACTGCATCCAGAGAAAAAGTTATTAATTTTGAAAGTCTCAAAATGAAGTTAATGTAGGTAGGTAAGACTGGTTTTCTCAGACTCGGTTACATATGCACTAGTGTTGTTTTAGTTAATCAAAACTAAAACTAAAAGTAGTTTTAGTAAGACAATTTATGGACACATTACTGCTTACCTCGTGTTTCAAAGATCTGGCACCATATCTGATGTTGTAACCGTCGGCAAGAACATCCAGTACTTCTGGACTCCATGTCAATTCTATTCCATGTCTCTCGGCTGCCTGTTTGGTGAAGTGAATAAACATGTCACACATGTGCGTGAACAACATGCAGAGTTTTCCCAGTAGACCGGTCACTCTACTTATCTCAAAATGTCTTTGATGTGATTGAAAAAAAATAAATGTTAGTAAAGGGACTATTTTCCATTCTGGGGAAAACCCTGAATATGTTACAGGCATGATAAATATTTCCACACCTTTGTCTTCCAGAAGTGCAGTTCCCTCTCAACCAGTTGATTTAATTCGGAACGGGAAAATGGGAGAAAATAGACCATTTCATTTATGCGGCCTAAAAATTCATCCCGTCTAAAATGACGCTAAAGTGTACAAAAATGATATCTAAGTATTTTTTAAATCTTCCAAAATACCTTGAGTATTGGCTCCACTGTGTGTTCCTTGAACTCCCTACTGATCTCCAGTAGCTTCACTAAAAAATTGATTTAGAATTTTTTTAAATTTTCCTTTTCTTACCAGTATCAGCAGCGTCACGATGTTGTATTGCTGTTTCGGCCTCTCTCCTGAGCCTGAGGGCGTGCGCCGCTATCTCCTCATTGGCCACATTAGAAGTCATAATAAATATGGCCTCTTTGCATTCCACAGTTTTACCCTGTCCATCAGTAATACGACCCTTTAGTAATATAAAACCCAGCATAACATGATGTAATCTCTTAATCCTACATAATTCTCTTTGAGAGATAAAATTGTTTTAGCTTTATATGCCAGTATTGCATAAACAAGCGAACAAGTGTCAGGTTACATTATAACCTTCAAAGGTTTGTCATGACCATTGAAGCTTTGATGAATGTGTCTTATAATTACAACACAGGTTAACTTTTAACAATTTTTATCTACATACTAACGTATAGCAGGCTATTTTCAAGGGGGAAATATTTCATGAATGCCCAGTGGTGCCATTATTCACGAGAAAAGTTTTCACGAATGCATGGCTCATAACATTGCTTCACCTAATTCAGCAATTTTTCACAAATTGAACTCAATTTGTGAAATTCATGAAAATTTTCCCCCTCAAAAATAACCCACTATATTGTAGTATACATTTCAATTACCATTTGAGCCCTTTGGGCATTTGAATACATTCATTTATGCATTACATGATAGGGAAATTTTGTATTGTGTCTTGTGAAATTTCACTGTGCAAATAGTTGTATGTATGTCTATCGTCCAATTTATGGTTATGGTATTGAATATCACAAGAGTATGAGAAGCGGTGCGACAAGCGAGGCCAGAGCCAGTAAGGCTCTACTACGGGATGAGCATTTTAATGGGGACGTTGTTTTTTTACCTCATCAAATAACTGCAACATGACGGTGAGCACATCGGGATGTGCCTTGTCTACCTCATCGAATAAGACGACAGCGTTGTTACACTTCTGAAGGGCTGCAGTCAACTGGCCTCCCTGGTCGTATCCTAGGTAACCTGGAGGAGCTCCTATAAACTTGGCCACCTTTGTGTATCGATATTTACCAAAATATGAAATATAAACCAAATATGAAATATAACTCACTTCATGTTTCTCCTGATACTCTGACATGTCAATTCGTATAAAGCCCTGAAATAATTAGAATACAAAAGACAATGTTACTATTTCTAATCAGACCTGTTTGTTGTTTTTGTGCAGATAGGCAGCCACTTGTTTAGCAAGTTCTGTCTTACCTACAACCAATCACAACATCAGACCATCGGAGGAGGGTGTGGTGTTACCATAGCAAGGGGTCCCACTACAAAAGTAAAATCTCATGCATACAAGATTTCGAAATCTTTCCTGGAATTTTAAGGAAATATCTTTGAGATTTCAATTACAGGACTTCACTTGTGTTGCAGGGACCCCCTGTGATCACTAAGTAACATACCAACACCAGATGAACCGAGAAATAGAAACACTAGCGGACGATCCTGGTCCACCCATCCATTTTGACGGCTCCTAATGGCTACACAAACAGGCAGACAGTCAAAGTAACGAGTGATTCTTATTAGTGATGCGCAATATATGATCATGATACAAAATTTCATATCGTGATATGATATAAAGTTTTATATCGTGGTATTTATAAAAGAGAGGCTTTATTATAGACACTCACCTGATCCCACTACAGAGATCGGACCTTCTTGGCCGACAATATGTTCCCTTAGTCTTTGCTCCAGTGGATACTTAGTTCGCTCCTCCATCAACATATGTTCTTTTTGCTCGGCTTGCTATAACAGTCATGTGATGATAGATCACTTGCACAGCACACAGTACTGAAGAGACAAGCCATCTCACCTTGGCCTCTTGCCTGTTCAGCAGCTTAAGAACATAAGTCTCAGTACAGTAAGCAGAAGGTTTCAGCCCCTTGTGATTTCTAATGGAAGGATCAGCCCCTGGAGTAAAAAATTCTGGATTAAATTCTCAATCATGAAAATTATACATTGATGGGTAAGGCATAACCATGGCAACACAAACATTACCTATTGTAGATACTAATTTTCATGGGGTTTAATTTTATGATTTCTATGGGTTGCTAATTCTTTCCATGAAATATAGAATTTTAGTAACTAAAGAATTGTTACAAAAAGGTATTGCAAAATAAAATATTTACTAGTCAGGTACTTACCATGTTCCAATAATAGTTTGATAATTGCATTGTCACCGATCAACACTGCATAATGAAGAGCTGTGAAGCCAGAAAAGTTGTGGCCATGCTTAAAGCGATTGCTGAAATCTCTATCCCTGATGTGAGCAACTGTGTGTTACGTAGTAAACCATGTTGCAATGTGTGTCAGCCAGACACTGGGGTACCTGCATTGGGGTCATATCTCTTCTGCCGTGCCATCCGATGGACACTAGAGAAATCGTCCTGCATGTTAACATCAACTCCGGACTCCAACAAGAACTTTAAAGCACTATACAAGTAACGTTCAAATATATACACACTAAGATAGAACCTAAGATTTTTCTTTTTCTTTATTTGTCCATTACAGAAAAATATTTATAAAAGTATGCAAAAATATAAAGCTGCAAAAATTTGACTCTCAAAATTTAGAATGCAGGATAGTACTCACAGGTGACACACACCTCATTCCCTTGTTGACCACTGTTGCATGGATGGCTCCCCAGCCAAGATCATGTCTTGAGTTGATGTCTACTCCACTATCCAGCAATCTGCATACAAGTAATCCATTTCTTAAGTTCTCTATTAAGTTTTTCTACCTCTTTAATTCTTGGACATTGTTATTTCCTGCTGCTAAGGTGAATTCAGTTCCTTTATCTGTTGAAATTTGGTTGTGACGTCACGTGAGTGACGGACAATTTGAACATTTCACCTTTTTTGCCGCTGCAAAATAACAAGCCGACACTTACTAATCCAATCACGTGCGGACTCCACGAACCACATGGTTGTCTTGACTGTTCGCCTTCTGCTCCACTCAAACACGAGTCCAAAGCACCATAACTCAAGTTTCGATAAAGTATAAATTGAACATTTTTGCTGATAATTCCTACAGCTGCTCTTGTTAAAACACGGTGACCGTTAACGCGTACCATTAACCTCCACAACTTCATTACTAAACCCACTATCGATAATATTGTAGACTTTAACTCAAACCCACAATTACAACATCTATGTCACTCTTTGAGGAAAAGTCTGGTCTTGTTGTGAACAAGACAGACTGGGGTAGCTGGGCTCAGACCATCGATGATGTTGTGATAGAAATCAATGTGTCAAAGGATACAAGGGCTAAAGATGTTCGATGTCATATTATGCCAAAATCACTGACCGTTTTTGTGCGAGGCGCTGAAATAATCAAGGTACGTTTCAGTATATTGCAATACTGAATAGCCCACGTGCACTAAACAACAACCATTACAGGGAACGCTATTCCAGACAATTTTAGCTGAAGAAAGTGTATGGACTATAGGTAAGTTGCTTTAATATTTATGGTTGCTAAGATATCAGTCTGAGGGGGGAGGGGCTGGTCTAAGGCATTTCTAATTCAAGTTTGTGACTAAGAGAAGTATTATACTATGATCGCTGAATACAACACACTAGCTTAGGGGCCCACACTAACAACGAAAAATCAGCTATGAGATTTCAAAATCGAATTTGAGCATAGCTAGATTTTTAAGGAAGTTTTAAGGTATAGAAATAGGAAATATAAGGGGTATGAAAGATTTAAGGTATCGTAACTAAATTTCAAGAAAAATTTCATCAAAGGCCTATACGAGATTTCAATTGTTGCAGACCCCGGCTTGAGTAGCTAACTTACTCCAGGAAACCTATATATAGGAGCATGCTAGCTAACACTAATATATTGTGGAATCTGTTAATATGCATGGACACTTGAAAAAAATAAGGACACCTGTTGCATAATCCATGCACACGCTATGAATTCATATAGCTATCCGCTCCATGCATCTCTGAATAATTATGTTAGTATATGTTTGTGCTTTCAATCAATTGATACTCCTAGCTATAGCTATACAGCTGCTTCTTATAGCTATTCAATTGTTTTCCAGCTAAACTGTCTGAAAGTTCCAGTTTTACCTCCTTTTTGGGCCTTTGTGTAAAGAGTATAGCCTTAACCAAGAGTACACAATATGCATATATGCATATATGCATATATATAGTTATAGTACATGCAGATAATTATTATAGTATAAGCTGATCAAATATAACGTGTATATCATGATGAATGCAATGTAGCTATATATATACATACATATATGTACTAGGCAAGGCTATACCTTACTATATCGTTATTTTTAATAGTCTGATATTCAAATCAAAGAGTAGAGTGTTTGATGTGTAGCTAGCTAGCTATAGCTAATATAGTATGCATGGAGTTCACTGTTAAAAATGAGGAGTTGTGATAACTCCAAAAGGAGTTGTTTTCAGACTTTTTGTTCTGAAAACAACACCTTTTGGAGTCACCACAACTCCTTTTGGAGTTACCACAACTACCCATTTTTAACAGTGTTATTATGGTCAGATTGCCGGCTTGATTTTTCCCTTTGTCCCCATGCACATAAAGAAAATATAGCTAATGGCCGGTCTAGGCAAACAAGGCCAGCATGGCCTTAAGCTTGCACATGAAAGGATGACTATACCAGACTGTTCTGCAACTATAGCTAGCTAAATATTAACTTCATTGATATGCTTAAGCATCATGGTGCATGTGACTTAATTTAAATAATAACTTTAAAACTTAGTTAGACCAATGAATAGACAGGACAAATAAGGCAATTTGCCCTATAGGCCCCGGGATATAGGCGGTCCCTATCATGCATGGTCCCAATTACGTGTATACAGCTTACCATGCATGCAGGTATATAGTGTCTTATAGCTAGTCCTTGATTTTTTTTACATTGTTCTTGCCAGGAATCAAAGTTTCTTAACTGCAAAACCTTTCAAGCTAATTAGCTTTATAGCTAAGTCACATGAATGCTGTTGTCTACATGCAATGCATCTGGACAAGTAGACCTTAGCGACAAATTAATTTGTCATAATACTTTTACTCACATGCTGTTATGACCAAACACACTGAGTAGAACATGACTGTGTTAGTGAAATAGTTAACCAAATGGAGCTGCTGAAACTTGAGTTAAGACATGTTTACCATTAACCACATGATCTCATACATAGCTATGTACTGCATGGTTGCTGGATACATTTGATTAATAGCTATACCACACATGAATGGGAAACAGGCTAGTTACTAACATGTGGTTGATTTTAGACTAAGCTAGTGAGCTTTTAATGCCTTGGGTACTAACACACCAGTATACCCAAGAAAACCACAACATGCTTTTTTTAAATATACACCATGAACCACTTTCCATATTGGGGCAAACCTTAACCAAAATCTTAAACTGTATTATGGTAGGTATAATGGATGCACCATGCATGTGGTGAATCATTATAAGTAGCTACGTACTCTGAACTATGTAGCTAGCAGCCAGTAGCTATATAAATTTTCTTCATATATAGCTGTATGTAACTATAAACTGATATTTCTTCACATAGCCTGCATGCTAGTAGCTAATATACTGAGTCTTGGGTCCTTGCACACTTTAAAGTAAAAATGCATCAAACTAGTGCATGGCATTAGATATGGCTAATATAAAATTCTCATTTCGTATTGAAATGGCTGTAAAATTATAGTCATTTAATTGAATAGGCCACAAACATAAAACTTGTGGCTTGTAGTAGCTAGCTATCCATGAATATCTTTTGTTAGGTCTTACAAATTACAAATGTGCCGTATTCTGCATTACTTCCAATGGTGAACAATTCTTTAGCCATGCCACAGCACTGTGCATGTATAGCTATATAGCTAAAGCTATAATGACACTGAAATTGACTGGATGGATTGACCAGCCAGTCATAAACAGCTGGTAATGTGGCTAGCTATAGAAAAACTTGAATTTTACGATGTTAGGTAGCCTACTATACTGTGCTAGCTAGATCATCAGTTTTCAATTTTATCCTATATAACAGAGGACGGGACATTGCTAAGGATTGTCCTTGTAAAATCAAGTAGGGATGCAGCCAACTGCTGGAGATCTCTTCTCCAGGGGAAATATGAAGCAGATCCATTGGCTTTCACTAATATGGAGAAGAAACTGACTCTAGAAAGATTCCAACGAGAAGTGAGATAGCTAGCTATAGCTATATCAGTGCTCATGCAGTAATGATCCTCCTTTTTTCAGCATCCAGGTTTTGACTTCAGTGGTGCAGACATTTCAGGTCAATACTCGGGAGGTGGACCCAAGTTTGATTAAAATATTTCTCAAAACATTTTAGAAAGATCGTTTTTACTCAAAAAAGTGTAAAATCATCCGACTGCCAGTCAAATTTTTTGCACAAAACGTCGGCTGTCGATGTGTCTTGCCGCGTGACCATGCACGAGGCACTCCAGCGGCTGATGCTGCACGCAGAGCTGGAGCGTTTTCTTAGTAAACTTACATAATCCACAGTAACACGTGTTATGTATAAATGAACAAGCGTAGCCGGAAGAAGTGCTAGTATGTAGATCATGGCTGCTTTCTCTATTGGGGATCGGAAAGAAAACTTCATTAAAGGTGTCGTTCTAGCGACCCTGGGCATCCGTAACGATCTGTCTGCAATTATCCCTCACGCCCCTTCGACCCCTAACTATCTCAACTGCGGGGCATGTTGCGGAGTATTCGTAGAGCCAGTGTGTTTCCCTTGTGGCCACTCGTTGTGCAAGTCATGTGCAGAGAGATTAGTTCGCATGGTTTCAGGGCATAGTGTTATCTGCTGTCCAACCATGACGTGTCATAAGGAATACAACTGGTTCGTGGATAAGCAGGTCAGTATCCCCTATAAGGTAATGAACTCAACTCAACTTAGGCCAGGCAAACTTGATTTCTTGTTTCTCATCCACCAAATTTTGTGCTTATATGCGGGCGGGCGGGCGGTCATTTTTCATTATTCATTATACAGTAATTTATTCATTATACAGTAATTTATTCAAAATGTTTTTCGTTAAAATTGTAAAAATAGGCAAAAATTGAGATAATGAAAGTTGAGGCGGTGGTATTGAAACCCATGCGGGCGGGGATGAGAAACAAGTAATCAAATTTGCTTGGCCTTATTCCACGGACCGAAAAAGGAATTTAAATAAAATTAGGAGGTCCTGCTGGTTCTAGAAAGTACAGACAGCAAATTATCATTGTGTAATTCACTGCCATTTGTACATAAACCACATCTGATAATTATAGTGATATGTGTTGACCAAAGGGGTGTAGAGTATAACGATTATACTAAAAACTGCCTAAGGGAATGTTGAGTGCCTTTGTGTAAAATATGGACACTGTGGAGATGACAGGTTGTGTAAAAGTGTTGAGTCGCCTTCCGCATTCAGAAGAATAATACTTTTCAGGGTACCAGACAGCGTGGTATCACGTTAATATTGTCCAATCTGTTGAAGCAGTGGTTCCCACATAAGCTGGAGGTACACTTGTTAAAGGAGGAAGGGAACCAGCTGGCAGAAGAAGGGAAATTTCAAGTGGCAATCGAAAAATATACAAAAGCGATAATGACTGGTGAGTCGAGCTTCCAGTGCTACTGAAATGACTAATGCCTTATTAATGGACATAGGCGAGGTTGATGATCACAGAGTACTAAGCAATCGCTCAAAGGCTTTGGTTGCTATCGGTAACTATTCTGAGGCATTGAAGGATGCCGAGAGATGTTGTGTACTTCGACCACTTTGGCCTAAGGTACGTATCAAATAATTATATTATGTTAATTACTAAATTGTGTCACTGTAAATCCATAATTATTAAATACAAATTAATTTCCAAGCATGCAGGTGGGAGTTATTTTGTTATATGGTAATAATATTTTATGTAGAAGAATCTGCGTTGAAGTCTTTCAGCAAAAATCAGCACAAGAGTGGGCAATGACCCAATTGGATTGGCTTTAATTGCTATATAGCTAATGAAGAGTTGTCTTGTGTTAGCTAAGTGTTTTTAGAAAAACAAATTCACTTATCTAAATGCCTTAGCTTTTTGTGGGCTTTGGCACTGCTATTGGATAATCTGTGAGCTACCGTGCATAGCTATATGGTATGTATCCAGCCAAGAGACCGTAATACTGTTATTAGGTTATTCATGGAGGAAAGCTTACATGACTACATGAGTACAGGGTTCACGTCAGTGTGACTTCAATTTTTTCCTGTTCAGGGACATTACAGAAGAGCAGTGGCTCATGAGAAGCTGGGCTACTTGGAGGAATCGTTGGCCGCCTACATGCTGTGCATGCGATTTGGCGGGAGCGAGTGCATCATACAAAAGGCCACAGCTGCAGTATGAAGAACACCCCTGTGATATTTCTATAAATCACTGTGTATCATTTATGTAGCTTTTTATCCAGTTGTTGGAGCAAAGATTACAGCATTATGAAAACAATACAAATAAATGCTCCAATAATAACAACGATGAATATAGTAACAAGAGAACTCAAAGTGGCTACTTTCAGGAGCTTAAAGAATTAATTATCAAGCTTTGCATACAGTCGCATGAATCTTACATATCCGGTTAGTGGAAAATTAAAATTCTTTGATTACTTGTGGTGTCTTATATTTTTCATTTATGCAGCAATGTACAATGAGTCACAACTTTTTGGTAGTGATAAACTGAGTGAATCTGAGTTAGAATGTCTCTTATGCAAGAGGTGTGCAGCTCTGTTGTGGGGCAAGTGTGTTATAACAGTTCTTCTTTTTTAGCCTGCTATTTGAACCTGTTACGGCTTCTTGTGGTCATACGTTTTGCCGAGAGTGTCTCTACCGCGTTTTGGACCACGCACCAACCTGTCCTGTCTGCCGTGCCTACTTGGTTGAGGTATGCTCCATTCCTGCAGTTAAAATTAGTTATTCATCCCTCCTCCTCCTCCTCCCCCAACAGGCATCACGAAGTTACGACAGTGAGCTGGTATGTTATCTATGATAAAACTACTGTATGAATATTGCCTGGGGCTGTGTAGGCTGTCAATGTTGCGATAGAGGGAGTGCTGGAGCAACACTTCAAGCCGCAGATTGACAAAAGAATAACACAGAATCAAAAGGTCAAATTAGAGATGCAAGAGTAAGTACTGCAGCATGACACCGTATGCATTAAATCAACTTGTTTTCACCATATCATCAGGATTGGCCTGTCAACAAAAGTGGAACTGTCCATATTTGTGTGCACACACGTGTATCCGCTGGTTGTGTGCATGTTTCACGTGTTTGAGCCACGCTACAGAATGTTGGTTAGAAATTGTCTGAAGGGAAGTCGACGATTTGGCATGTGCCAACAAACGGAAGATGGAAAGTATGGGAACATATTAAGCGATTCATTGATGCTGTGCTACTATTTTTAGGATTTCTAATTATGGAACAGTGCTTTATATAGAATTGGTTCAGTACACGCCTGATGGCAGATCGGTGATAAAAACCAGAGGAGAGAGAAGATTTGAAATCCAGAAAATCAGAATGCATGATGGACTCCATATGGCCAGCATCGAGTTCATTGCTGATAAACCAATTACGGAAGGCAAGTTGGGACCATTTTAAACATGATACATTCACTTTGTATTTGATTATCTAGTTGAACCGTTTAAGAAAATGGAAAGTGAGGTTTACCAGTTGGCTAAAAAGTGGTTTGCTGCTTTATCAAATACTGTCAAGGTGTGTAAAATGAATTGCCATATTTTATCAGTTAGATGCTACACCTTTGTTAAAAGCCTTTAGTAGTGATATTCTTTTATTCTGAGGATTCTCCCATAGTTAGGGCACCTTTCCAAAAAGTGGAATTTTCAAATAACTACGTACATAATTATGTATTTTTCTCTAGCTTTACATTATCAATACTGTTAGTAGTGACATATTAACAGTTGACCCAACCACTCCTCCTAGTGAAACCGATGGACCACACTGGCTGTGGATCTTCATTCACACACTGCCAACCAGCAATGAACGCAAGACTGCCTACCTCAGATCAACTGACATCCTAGAAAGACTAAAAATGTTGAAAGCTTCTATCCCTACACCTATTTGATCAGTGTTATTTACCACTTGTGAATGTACAGTGTATTTCCAAGTACTTACAGTGTATTTACAAATACTAACAGAGTATTTACAAATACTAGCAGTGTATTTCCAAAATACAAGTGTATTTACTAATACTAGCTGTATAATTTACTAATATAAACAACTTTTTTAAATGTACAGATATTGACAAGTTTATTGTACTTGCGTATTATGCTTATTGTATTATATATACCCTATCACTTAATTTTTCATCTTTAAAATGTTTCTGTTCTCGAGGTCTTGCATTTCTTTCAACACAGAAGTGACATTGTACCTAAGCTCGTGAAATTTCTGAGCAGGTACCTAAAATATTGTAAGTGGATAACATGTGGATTTATAATTGCCTTGTATATTTAAGTAATGAATATAATTCCTTTAATGGATTCTCTAATAGATACATAATTCCCTTAATGGATTCCCTAATATATATATATAATTCCCTTAAACTTTTGATATATGATATATCTTTTATTTCCCAGTGAAACCATACATCAAAGAAATTTTTGTATAGTGCAATTTTTGACGGCACACAGTATTGATGGATGCACCCCTCACTTAAAAAACTATTGACGAACACTATCTTAGGCCACCTGTAATGGCTATTAGAGATGGACAATACTGTGATGCATCGATGTTAACGCAATACATAATGGTTTGATATACACATTGATACTGCAAATTGAATATCGATGCTTTGCAGTGTATCAGTCAGTAAATGCTGTGTGTAATGCAAAAATGACATCTTTTGATAATTATGTATATTTTGGCTTCAGGTATTACCATAGAGAATGCTCAAGTGTATTCAAATGCTTTAAAATGCGGTGATGTATCGTGGTATCGCGATGCTTTTGGCATGATGTATCGATACTCCTGTACCCTGTATCGTCCCATCTCTAATAGCTATAGTACTGGAAACTATTGAAAGGGAATTATTGATGGGTTACCATCAATATTTACAGTAGGTTGTAGTTTTGGTCGGAAAATAGCTTGAACATCATATGTTACATGGAGGATGGACAAGGATGTCACAAGTGCTTGTAATCCAATAATGAATGGTAACAAATGTGATACTTTGTTACATAACGTGTGAATTGTTTGCCTCCTGCTAAGGCACTTCGAGTCATATAGCCACTAGTTGCCAATGGTTACACAATAAAACCTCACACACCATAACACAAATTATGAACCATTGGTCATAGTTATGAACCACTGATCAAGGTTATGAACCACTTATAAATCAAGGTTATGAATCATTGATCAAGGTTATGAACCACTGATCAAGCTGGACATTAACAAATTTATTATTATTATGTGCAAAAATCTTTGTATTTTGTGGAAGGCAAGTCCGAAAGGATTTTCGCATTAAAATTTTGCCGATCAAGTCGAATACCTAAAGCCACTGCTTTTTGAGGATTAAAATTTCGTACTCAGTAAGTTTACACTGATATCTACATATTTTACGTCCCTCAAAAATCTCAGTGTATGTAGAGCATTATAGCCTAAAATTTGAGGATGAAAATATTGTGGATTACATAGAGTTTTGAGTAACAAAAAAACTTTATCTCGAGGTTTGCAATTAAATAGTGTAGTTTTGTAGGAATGGGACAATACTCAATATTATCACTGAAATGCAACAGATAATACCATTAGAACCTAGTACTAAACAATAATATAATAATATTGGCACTCACAAGTCACAATGTATTAGCCCGCACGGTTACAACTTTGTCTTTCATTTTTTCACTTATCCAGTTTACTTGTGCAGCCTAGATAATGTTTTTTTATACGAGGCTTATGCATGTTGTGGTAGGGTTGGGCAATATTTCAATATTATCGCCACTTTTCATTATCTACAGTGTGCAATATCAGTATCACCAGCATTTTGTTCTACATCACCTGTGCAATATTATTACAGAATATTGCCACATATTGCAGCACAGTACTATAGGATTGCAAGTATAAAGTTAAATTTAACCCGACAATGTTTAACTGACAAATCCATATATAGATGGACAATTTTTATAACAGTTGTTAAGAATTATTTGCTTGTAGCATGCATGTATGATAGTTACTACAGTATAGCATTCTAATGCAATATTGGCAATAATTGCGCAATGTTGTGTTGTTGCAATAATCGGTAGTGTAACATCAAATTTTTATGTATCACCTAACCCTATGTTGTCATGGTTCATGGTAGTTAATAATTATTGTAATACTAATTTTTACTGTGATACTTGCTGTTACCGTGATACTTATAAGTTAGAAAAGTGTAAAATTGGTATCGTCCTACCCCTAATCCACAAAAATTTAATCCATGAAAATAGTACATTTACAATTCCACAAAAATTTTCACCCTCATTTGTTTCAGCTCTAGTTTAGCTATTGCAGTGTAGTAGGTGTTCACACAAACCTCAAATGTCTTAATGGTGCCATCTGATAGTTTCATTTCCATCAGCACAGAAGGCTCCAATACTCGGTGTAGTGAACTAGAGCATATTAGAAGTTACAGCATTTGTTACATACACACATATCGTATAGCGCAATTATGTGGTGAGGGTTGATGAATAAGCTTATCTCCAAAGATTGGTGGGGAAATATTTGGCAAATTTAAGAGTTAAGATACTAAATTGGTAAGAAGTATTGGTAGGTAAAATATTGGCGAATGACAGTTGTTTTGCCAAATTTGCCAATATTTTCCGATTGCGCTATACAGTAACAAATTATGTGCTTTAAAAACTTACCCTTTCACACATACAAAAAACTCTGAAATTGTTGTATTGACACATTTTGGTACTATATGTCTTAGCTTACATCTGGTGTAATGATACAGATAATATAAGGACCTTTAAAATGTTGGAATTAGAGTTGTATCAATTGCCATACGTAGTTTAGGAGTTTACCAATATCCGATTATTATATATTTCAGACGGCCGATATTGATTATTACAAACATAGCATATAATGATTAGAAAATTAGCAACTTCATTACAGTTCTTTGGTCTGAATATATAGGCTATATATAAAAGTTGCTAAATTTAATCAGCTGATGTTTTGACTTTAAAATCTACCGATACCGATTGTCTAGATAATCTGCTATTTCCAATTACCGATCCAATAATTGGTACAACTCTAGGCCTAAAATTATGTGTGAAAAGGATAGGGTTTCTTAATACAACCATACGCATGTGACTGCACATTCACAAGGATTTGGAATCATATTTTATGTTTAGTGTCGCTATGACTTTATAAACCTTTACAGTTTTTCTCTCAGGGTGTACAAGACTCCTTAGACATGTATGTGTGTAGTAACGAAAAGCAACAGCTGGTTGTTGATAAACTGACAATTGTTACTATGCACTCCATATTAGTTACACGAATGAAATTAATATTCCTAGAAATGCACACCATTGGTCACCCAAATGTGATTTTTAGCAGTAAGGTACTTCATGTATTTTATAGTACACTCATGTGAAATGGCAATGGTAAGTAATGTATTACAATTCACTTAAGAAATTGTAAAGATTCTGAGATATGCACCTCAAAAAATTTCTTTTCATTCTTCAAAGAAAACTGATACAAAGCAGATATATTTAACTTGCAATAATACATGATAATATATTTAATTTGTTACAGATACATTGCTTTGAAGTTTTTAAAGATCCTGATTCTGTATTCAACCCTCACCCTTGCATCACTTAAGTAGTTCAAACTGTGTGTCTCTATATATAAATGTTGAACAAAACCTGTTAGAAATGGTGACATCGACTCTCCACCGGAAGTTATCTAGCTGTGGTAACCTCACTCGCTGCTCCATGGTACACCGATCCAACATCAACCGTCTTGAAAAGCATAACACAACCAAAATAAATGTCATTCTACACATGTCACTTTGCATGCAGGTACATTACAATTTGAAGCAAACTTTTAGCCAGAATAATTTGGTCGGACAAATATGTACAACTTCCATGTTATGAAAACGTTTATACGCTGAGGATAATACTTGCAATGCAGAGAAATGATTTACCTTGAGCCAAACACAGCGCTATTTAGATCAACAATCACTTGCTCAGGATATCTGTAAAAAATTGTTATACAATCTTATCTAGAATAATTTTTATTACTTAATTTGCTTGAGGTCATCCACAAAGACCTGTACGTAGAGGTATATCATGTACTAATACACCTAAATATATGGTTACTTCTGATTTTAATGTTGGCTGTCTCAATGCTGCCCTTAGCAACAACATCAGAGCAGCAAAAACCAAACGCAAATTATTCTCCAGCAATTTATCAGACGTTATTTTCAGGAATAGTTCTTCATCCAACACTCCTGTTTCCAGATACTGCACAACAACTAAGGAAATGAGAGCAAATGGGAAAATGAAATAATTTAATATTTGGTGCGCTAACGTTTTAGGATCTTTCTAAAGACTTCTTGGTCAAGTTGTTTCAATATTGCAGTGCTCTTCTTTACCTCATCGGGCAGCTTTACACCGTAGAACGGTGTCCTGTCTGCAGCCATGCCACCGCCCGCCCTACCACCTCCCATCACCTGCACCACAGACATCTTGTTTCTAATTAACGCGCACCTTTTATGGCTGAAAAGAAAGATAACGAAAATGGAATAAATGAAAAAGAGGAACAAGAAAGCATTACTGTGGATAAAGACGAAGACGACAAAGAATTAGAAAGGTAGCTAGAAATTTAAACACATAAATCTATTAATGCTCTATTTTATCGTAGATATTACTATTCTTTTATTGGGTGTTTTATTGCATAGGTTAGCCGTTGAAGAACTATTGAAGGATGCTAAAAGAGCTAAAGAACGAGCAGAAAGAGTAGGCCCTATAGGATGGTAAGTCAGTAATTCCACATATACATTGTACAAGTCATTTTCGTTTCTCTTGTCCAGGACTAGGGGACCAACTAAAACAAACAAAAGGTTTTTGCTCAACACATTGGAAGGTACAGTACAGGCAAACAAGAGACTGAAAGTTGCAGGACCTAAAAAATCACTAAAACCAAAACGATGAAGTTTAACAAAGTGATTGGTTCTGAAGATATCCAACTGCTTCGGATGGTAGTGGGTAGTGGATGGAATAATTGACGTGCTAAAAAATAACTATTTTATATAATAATAATAATAATAGTGCATGTGTGTTATTATGGTGGAGGTGTTTGTGCTTCTTTAGTTTCTTTGCTATCTCTACTCTCTCTTGTATCACGAGATTCTCTGTCTCTTTTATGACGACTGCTATTGCTTCGCTCTTCATCTCTATCTCTGGACCACGAGCGACTTCTTCTGTGATGTCTGCTACTACAAGATGGTATAAGGTTACATTTAAATAGGACTCAATATTTATTTACCTTTCATGTCGGGATGACCTATCGCTTCTTCTCTGTAAGTAACAATGCAATGTTGTTGGTTCATTTATTTTAACAAAACTTACGTCTCTTCTGTCTCTATCCCTGTCTCTGTCTCTACGGTGATCATGCCGATGGTGTCTACTGCTTCGGTGACGATCACGTGATCTTGATCTGTGACATGTGACAAGATCACAGCATGCTGGGTAGAGGGGGTCACAACAGCCGTATACCTTGATCTTCGCCTATTTCTGTCTCTTTTGTGTCGTTTTTTGTGGTCATAATCACTCATTGAATCACCTATGCATTGTTAATGTAATGTTTTATCATTGTTAAAAATGTTACATTGACTATTTATAGGTCCTATGGTGTACCAAGTGGCACATAGGAAGGTACCAATGTTATAGTAAGACCTGGGCCATGAGAAGGGCCAGTATTAATAGAAATACTTACTGGTACATAATTAGTATACCACTATACATGTGGAACTACACAAGTAACTAATTGTATGGCACAGTTAATAATACATTGCCTCAGCTGTAACATGAATTGAGCCAATAATCTTAACATTCTTATTTTATAAACTCACCTGAACTATATGATCTTGATCGGGATCGTGAACGACTGCGGCTTCGACTGACACGGACAGGAGTTGAAGGTCTGAGAGGATCAAAGAAGTCTCCTGGTGGAGGGCCTAACCCTGGGTCCCACGCTGGTGGAAACAGCCCCAGAAATTCAGGATGTGCAGGCAGCCCTCTACAGAATCACACAACAAATTATACACAACTAAAAGTTTAACAAGATACCTCTCATCAAATGGATGGAACCCATCGGGGCCTCGAGGAGGCAATCCATGAGGTGGAAAAGGAGGTGGAGGAAATCCATCCGGCATGGGCAGTCCATGTGGAGGTAAGTTTGGAGGCAGTCCTGGAAGGGACATCACAACTAAAATGTGATTTGGTAAATATACCATGAATATGGGGATGAAGCCCTGGAGGATGCATTAGGCCGGGGGGAGGTGGAAGAGTTGGAAAAGGAGGTGGTGGTGCTGTCGGAGCTGTATCGAAACTAGCAAACCATTCGATAAAACATGGTAAAGCTTACGAGGCAACAGTGGTCCTTTTATCGGCTTAACTGCTTCCCTAAAATGAAAGAATAATAGTGCTTTTAAACAAAGATTTACATTTTTACATATTATCAAGTTCGGGGGTGGCTTTGCCATCTGATGCAGGAGCCGGCGACTTGCTTTGTTCTTTTTCATTATTGTCATTTTCAGTTGGAGTTGTAGGCGCTGCAACAGATGAAGGCGTTGGACATGGGATTGGCATGGGTGGAGGTGGTAAGACGGGTGGCGGGATAAACGGAACACCAGTTTTCTCTACAATCCAATGGCAATAGAATGAAACAAAAAAACACATCACTGGTTGAACTTACTCGTATCACCGGGTTTATCTTTATACCATATCAGTGGAACATTGTTTCCTATCTCAGTTCCACTGGTCGCTGTAAACAATTTGTAAACTAGGCTGAAGTAAAAAGTACAGACCTGGGGGTGTGGCTAGTGGGGGCGGTAGACCGATAGGCTGCGTAATAGACGGCATCACATTGGGTGTCCCTAAGCTTTGTATCGCATTTGACGAAACCATCACCTGCCAACCAAACACACATACACACGCAAACACATACACCTAATCTACACTTTTGTACTAAAAAATTTCAATTGCAGAAAACATGACGTGAACTAAAAATGTTTTCAAGTATTTTTCTTCTTCTATTCTGATCTTTTGCCACCAGCAGGACTCGTCCAAGACATTCGGTCATTTACATTTGCAACTTTTCAACCATGTAATGCATAACTACTTATTATCCTAAATAATGCCCAGCCAAAGTTGCGATAATTATTATAATAGAAATATTAAAAATGATATGATTCAACATCAACACAGCAATAAATGCAGAATGATTAAGTGTAATATTACTATTATAAGGTACCAGTCGGCTATTGCTGCTGTAACTACAAGTACGTGGGCCTACTAGAAGATGGGCTTGTGCGAAGCCGCTTACTGTCTTGTTGAGTTGGCCGACTTCTGATTTCATGTGACGCTGTCGTTCACAATATAGCTTCCAGGTTTCTTCTGTGAAACCGTAATTGAAATAATCTGTGATATCAGCTCCTGTAGTGTAATAGAGTAAGATATAAAATGTAGCAAAATGAAGGTGATTTTAGTACCCGGAAGTTTCCATGGTTTGTCATGAGCGTCGACGTCATAATCAAACAGTGGAACTCCATTCACTTCACCTACTCCATCCATATCCACCTTCTTCGGCACTTGTCCACTGGTACCTGAAGGTTAACATAATGACATGTGCTTGTCTTCTAAATAAAGAACAAACTTCCAAGTGATCCTCGATAAGTTCTAGCATATACACCACTAAAATGAAAATACAGTAAAGAAAAGATGCGATGATATTTATCTACCCTGCCGTGGCAGCTGGAGTCGTCTTGATCTCTCCAATATGTATCTGTACATCATCATCGTCGTCGTCATCATCGCTTGATGACTCTCCATCACTTCCTTTCTCTGCAGCCATCTCTTCTTCTTTGTCTGCCTTTTCATCATCTGTGGCAGGAGGAGCCTTAACAAGGAGAGAATAATACTTACAGCACATGTACTTCTTGATTTTGACAAACCTCGTTTTTCTGCTTCTGTACCAAGTCTGGTGCTACCCAGTTCTCCACTGGTTCGGCTGAGGGAGTACTGTAAAAATCACAACATATTGATACCACACTACAGTACTTCTTAGAACTTGTGTGTGCTTTATCATTGTAAAAGGGCAAAAACTGAAGTTTTAGGAATTCAATTTTTAGGAATGGCATTGTGTTAGTGAAAATCCAGTCCAACTAATATTTATACAATATATTTCCTCTGGTCAGATTAGTAGGACTTCCTTCAAGGCAACATGAGCATACACAAACAAACAAACAAACAAACAAACAAACAAAACAACAGACATATATACACATTACCACTTGTGAGTATCCTACAATTCGGCCTACTTTTCATCAGTCCAGACCAGTCATGGTGGACAAAGTCTGGTCAGTATACGCTCCACCATAGAATTGTCATTGGAAAACTCACTGGGTATACCATCAACATTTGATGTATGTACACAGCACACACACACACACACACACACACACACACACACACACACACACACACACACACACACACACACACACACACACAGTGCTCAAACCTTCAGACTTAAAAATACATCATCCCAGAGGAATATAAAATGCTTACATGTAGCTTACAACTCAGTATTTCCACCTACATCCAATGCAACTTATAAACTACATATACAACTTTCCATGTATACAGTGTAACATATCACCCACCATCCCATACAGTGTACATTGCATATCACCTAATATTAGCTTCATTATGTTCCACATCATCTAAGGTAGGAGTCGATGGCCTATAAAATTCGATATAATCTAATGCGCATTATATAGAATAATTATAATTTTACCTTTCAAAAGCATCATCATTATTCTCTACTTCAGCTACTAGTAACATTATATGTGTATGTGATGGTAAGGTTTGTAGTAAATTATAAAAATTTAACCTTTTTTGAGGACAACGTGGTCGCTTTGTAAAACTACACAAACGTACCATACAAATTACTATTGCATAGTTTTTGTAATGTTGAATTTACCGTCGCTGCCATAAAGCCACTGGTCTTCATCCACTTCTGACATACCAGCAACGTTGCTTTTTGGTGCTCTTTATTTAGAAAACTAGCATCTAATTTTTTAACGCGATAAACAACATGCTTCTTCGATACAGTGCTGTGGTATTATTGTGTCTTAGTTTTATAGTCAAATGTAACTTGCAAGAATATACGTCTGACTCGGATGTGGACCAAGACCAGACAGCAGAACCAAAAACCAACGAAACCAACCGCTCAGATGTCAATGGTTCGGTTACAGAGGACGATGCCACAGAACACAAGATAAAAACCTACCCGTGTGCTAACTATAAGGATGTCTCGAATTCTGTTTTATCGGACATGCCTTCTGTCTTGAACGTGACCAGCAAACAACTGACAGAAATCCTGCATGACAATACAGTGGTCAACCGATGTGCCATCGTCTACTTCTTCGCCTCCTGGTCTCATTATAGTTGTGAATATGCCCACCAGTACAATGCCATAGGACGAGCTTTTAATTCCTTGCCAATTTTGGCCATGGATCTTTTATACAATGATGTGTGAGTGTGTTGATATACCTGGTTTAACACATGCTCTTGTTATTTTAACATGGTAAATGTATAGGTCGAATCCAGAGTATGTCGTCTTGTATTATCCATCAATTTCACTGTTTTTTAATGGGACTATTGCTAAAAGATTTGATCCCTCAAAAAGTTTTGAAGAGTTGAAGAAGCTGATTAGTAGTGTGACAGGTAAAACTTAGATATTGATAAACTTTTACTGCTTTGCGAACAGGTCTTGAGCCACTTTCCAATGTGACTTTGTCAGATGTGGATAAAGAAGGACCATTATCGACGGTCCCAATTCCAGTTGAAAATGATGTCTTGCAGTTTTGTTTGTGGTATCTACTAGCAACTGGAGCTTTGTGCTTTTTCTACTACTTCTCGCCAATAACCTACATCAGAACTTTGTGGAGCAGACCAAAAACAGATTAAATTTTTGTTTCGACATAGCTATATAATACACTTTTTAAAGATTTGGTATCCATGGATTGGTGTGCCTGCGTCATTTATTCAAGGGGTCCAACACCTTTGTAAGTCTCATAAATCAATGTAAACCTGTTGTCTCTATAAATCACCGTAGATAGCAGAAATCAGAAATACAATTTTAAATCTTAAATATCACACATTTCAGTTGTAAATATGTGATCATTTCGAATGTGGATAGTTTGCACAATTTTTTACACCAGTAACCATGCTTTAAACACTTTTGGCAGCCCTTGTTACTCAATTGTTACAAATCAAATTATAAAGTTTGAAATCACGTGATTTATAAATCTCGCACGTGGTTGACAAGGTGTCTGGACCCCTCTCATTAATTACCGTAGACTGTACATATTCGATTGTGGTATACATCGTGGCTTCCATCCCGGAAGGGAAAGTCGATTAACGACTGTTATTTCTGGTTCAATAATTGCTGTGCCAGAGTGAATGGCATGGGGTTTAAAGAACTCGTCGAGGCAGCCGTGGCAAGAGCGGATGAACTGAAGATAGTTGGAAATGGTAAAACGATAAATGCCAATGAATTTCGTATTGAATTCGAGGAATTTCACGGACACTGTACAACAATATTCAACATACTCAGAGAAGAAGGACCCGCATACAATGACCTCGCGGACAAGTTGGCCAACGCATGTGTGGACCTGTGGAACGGCCTTGGTCCCTTGAGACCTCCGAACATTGCCGGGTTTACCCGTGGAGTTTTTAAGGTTGGAAGATACAATGTTTTCAGCATGCAGTTCTATCAGTGGAAATCATTTTATCCACGGCGTTATCCCAATGAACGCAGTGGTATGGATGTGTTGTACCAGTGGACTTTTTATGATGGGAAAATTCTTGATCATGATAAAGTGATTCAACGATTTTATCTTGAACGTAGTTATCAACCAACATACATCCACGTTGTAGGAACTGCTGATGTCTCACTGGGGTGGCATGCATCTATTAAAAACTATTACTCCATTCGACCTTCATTTTCTCAATGCGAGGAAACCATACTCGCGTACCTTCGTGGAGATATCGAACCTGTGTCATTTTCAATTAAAGCTACATCTCAGTGTCACTTATCTCCCATCTTTGAACGTGAAGCGATGATTGCAAAAGTTGTGAACGGCTTACAGAAAGAAGATAAAAATGAAGGAACTCCTGTTACATAAGCATGCGGCCATCAACAATCATACTCTTAGTAAAATCAGCAATAATACAATTACATTTGGGTGATGTGTTAGCTCTATTTTAACTTATATTTTCTGGTAAGAGATATTGTTTACATGTGGTGAAGTATGACACAACTACCGTAAGGCAAGGAATTTCCGTGGGTAAAATTTCGTGGATAACTTGAAACTGCTTTATTTTTTAATGTTTGTGGAAATTAATTTCGTGGGATAACATTTGTTGAACCCATTGAAATTGCTCTATTTTGTAATGTTCGTGGATAGATGACCATCCGCGAAATCCACGAAAATTTACTTGCCATACGATACTCGAAAAACAGTATGCCACGTGCTTTCACCCATGTGCGATGATCTCGTGATCCACAATATATCGGTTGGTTTATTGGTATCGATCATAAAGGTTTTTATATCATAAATATTGCGTTTTCTTTAGCTTCTGGAAATGGAATCGAGCGTTGACGGAGACTGCCGGGTGGTTTACAAGAGGCGCAAGAGGAGCGCGGCTTGGATTTACTTCGATAAGGAGGATGAAAAGTCGTCGAAATCACGATGCACCTTGTGCGACACCGAAGTAAAGCATTGCTCCAATACGTCTAATTTGTTCAAGGTATCTACAAATAGCTATAAAAATGAATCGATAAATTTTTTTGTATGTCTTTGTATTAATTTTGTCGCAAAGTCGTTCAGTTCCTGGAAAACCTGTAGGCATATGTAATTTTAGCCTGCACAAACAAGCAGATAGGGTGATATTGGATTCTTAAGGATTGTTGACAGGCGTACACCATTTTCTATAGGCATGAATTTTCACTTTCTAGGTGGTGTTGAGATGGCAAAGGATAGCAGCATTCACATCGTATAGGCTATAGCTGGCCCGGCCTGGGCTAACTAGTGGCTACAGTATAAAAATATAATATAGTAGACCATGTAAGTCAAGTGTGCAATTATACATTTCAAGCGAAAGGTATCAATACAAATGTCATAGCAGTATTTTCCTGTCCTAATCCCATGCTAATAAGTCCAACATTTTATTCTGCAGTTTAAATGCTATAGGATATGAACCCATAGAAGAAATAATGCAGGGTATCCTTACAACCGTAGTTGCTAAGCTAAAGACACACTGAAAAGGAATGCTTATCTAGAAGCCATGAATATTCTTTAAGGTGGTAGTAATTCAATTGCTAGTGGTTGTTGGGAGTTTTGTGTATAAAGGATGCGGGGAATAATTTGTGAATATTGGGTTGATGGGGAGGTAAACAAGGGATGTTTAGCAATTTGTATATATTGCATTGTTTCAAACTTGCATCACATTCACATTATGATGATGTGGTAATAGCACCTGGGTTAGAAAATTCAATCCTTTCTCTTACTCATTTATGTGGCTTCACCATGAAAATATTATAGTATGTATTACAACTGTGTATATGTGTATATACAATATTGGTTCCTTTAAAACAAATATTATGAGGCACCCCATGATAAACTATATAGGACATTAGGTTTTTACCACATAAATTTTGGTTAGTAACTGTCTGCAAACTTTATTTACTCTTTGAGAAACGATGAAAATTCATACCTCCTTTACCCAAAAAAGATATTGTATACTTATTAAAAAGACTTCTTTCTTGTGTAGCATTTGGAGTTGAAGCATCCTGAGGAGTACAGGAAGTGTCAGATGGAACGTGGCAAGGAGCTGGAGGTCAAGAAAGAGAAACTAGACCAAAAGGTGGCCTTAAGTCTGAATGAAGCCAGTCAAGGATCATCGTCCTCTTCCAAGACTCCAGATATGGATTCCAGGCACCCTTCAAAGATGTTAAGTGAGTAAAGGAAGATCAGTAAGTGTTGTTATAATTGCTACATGAGATATGCAGTTGGTTCCCCTAACTTTGTACTTATCCATCTTCTGAGATTTTATTATAAATATAAGTTTTTATTTTTTGTTGTGTGTACAGAATCGCAGTACATGAAAAGGTGTGATAATGCACTACTACAGATGCTGGCATGCGATTTGCAGCCACTCGCCATAGTGGAGTACCCAGGGTTCATGAACTACATTAATTCAATGGGTGCCCATGCAAAGCTACCTACCAGACACACACTTCTGAACACACTCTTGCCTGCCAAATATGCTGAAGTGCAGAAAACTGTTCTTCTAATGCTGTCTTGTGCCAAGCACATTGCACTCAGTGGGGATATTTGGATGTCACCAAATTCTGGTGAGCATTTATATATAAGTGCTCATTTTATTAACAATGAATGGGAGTTGAAGTCTGTTGCATTGGGAATGATATTTCTACTGAATCAGTGTACCATTGACGAGCTGGCTCAGAGATTGTTTCAATTGGTTGAGAAATGGCAGATAACTAGCAAGGTTTCTTGTCTAGTTTCCAGTAGAAATACTAAGCTGTCTTCTGCGGCAAAGATGAGAAACTGGAGCCACCTGTGTTGCTTTGCAGACTCCTTAAATCTTGCCGTCAAGGATTCCCTCAGAGCGAATGAAGACCTAATGCAACTGCAGAAAGCATGCTGTAACCTTGTCCTTCTCATTCAGTCTACGGTGATATCTACGAGTAACATGGGTACCATTCTGGAGCAGATCAATTTCCCTGATGTGAAGTTGACCCAACACTATTGGGTGTCATTGGTAGAAATGCTAGACTGTATGGTGGTCCAGAAGTTGACTGTAGCGGCTGTTCTGTGCATGATGAACAAAAACTCTCTGACCCTCAACCCAGATACCATCCGGGCCATCGAGGCAACATTAGCTGTATTGAAACCCATTCAAAAATTTGTAAAAGAAATATCAGCTAAGGAACACACATTTCTCTCGGAAATTGTGCCATTTGTTGAACATTTACAGAATCTTTCATCATCCGATTTGTCAGTTCAGTTGGTAGAAGAGTTAACATTGCAAGCTCGCAGACGTTTATTTGCCATTCAGCACAGTAACCTCACAATGGTGACTAGTTTGCTAGATCCTAGGATGAAGAGCAAGCCTCCAGGTGCTCAAATACCATCACTCAACCAAACAGCATCATCATCATCACCTAAAGAAAACCCTTCAACCAATACAACAACAGAGACATCTGATACAGAAATCAAACCTTTACTCCCTGCTAATGTCACAGAGGATGCTATGTCATGTGATAGTTTAACAATGGAAGAACTTGGCAGCTATTTAGAGAGTGACATTGTGGCTAGCTCTGAAGATCCTTTGCTTTGGTGGAAAAATAATGAATCGGTTTACCCACGACTAGCCGGCCTAGCTCGAAAGTATTTATGCATCCCAGCAAACGCCATTCCCCCATCAAGGATATTTTCAGCTGAAGGAGAGACTGTGTTGGATAAAAGGAACCGTCTGGAACCAGAATGCATTGATGCCATGTTATTCTTGCATAAAAATATAAAATACTGATCACGTAAAATGTTAGCTATATTAATCACATGTGTAAATACTTTTTTATCTGTAGCATAACCTTTTGTATTGTAAATTTCAAATCACATACAGAAGTAATCAAATACTGTAACACCTTAGCCACGTAGCTAGCTACATAGTTTTACAGTTAAAAGACTGCTATGTCAAATATAATACTGTGCTTTGTGCTTATTAATATAGTAATAAGCTGTTATAATAATCAATACAATAATCGCTATTATAAAAATAACTGAAAGAATGACGGCTACGATGATGACTAGCACAGAGCCACTAGACTCACTGTTGTTATTAGAATGTGGGTTTATTGTTACAGTCACTCTCATAGTACTTTGTAATCCACCAACATCTGTAGCCAATACTGTAAATACAAATGTTCCAGTTCTTGTTTGATCGATAACAATGACTTCTGCTGTATTATCGTCAACGTTGCTGACATTCAGTGGAATATCAAGATTTATTGCAATAGAAAATGTAACCACAGAATTAATTCCAACATCATTATCAGTAGCGCTTATTCTTCCTGCCACCCGATCTGCTGTTGTGATCACAAAAATATACAGGTTTTCATCAAATTGTGGTGCCTGATCATTTTGATCAAGCACATCAATCCTTACAATGGCAGTAGAGACAAGTCGCAGATCCATTACTCCTACAGCCATCACAGTGAATGTTTCCACTGATGAATTCTCTCTATCCAAACTCACTAATGCTCTTATTTCTCCAGTCATATTGTCAACTGTAAACCTACTCCTGGCAGTCGGCTCAACTTGATAAACAAAACTCACAGAATCTCCATCAGCAAAGGATGCTGTTACGGTACCCACAGTGACTGATCTATTGTTATTTTCCTCCAGTGAAAACATATATGTATCATTACTGAACTGAGGAGGACGCTGAAGTACTACGACAAAAGTAGCACTGGAATTCATGGGTACACCCCCATTGTCTTCGGCCATTATTACTATTCTTATGTCTCTGATTTCCTCTGTAAACACGTTTCCTGTGTAAGCCGATGTAGTATATAAGATACCAGTAGTACTATTAATACGAAACAAATCATTCGGTGAGAACTGAACACTAATGATGTTATATGTGACTGTTCCATTCTCTCCAGCATCAGGATCACTAGCTGATGCATTACCAACAATCTCGCCTGCTGGTAAAACAGTTGGAATAGTAAATGTACGATTGTTAGTAAACCGTGGAGCATTATCATTTATGTCTTTTACTGTTATATTAACATGTATAGGATTGCTATATTTCACTGGCTCAAGATTATCAACTGCTATGATGGTTAACTGGTACATGGGATAAGTTTCCCTATCTAATTCTAGTCCTTGATATATCATGCGGTTTATTGAAGTGCCAACGTTAATCACAAATTCTTCACTACCAGTACCACTGATATTATAAGTTATATTTGATGTCCTATCACCATCTGTAACTTGAAAACCAAAAGGTTGGGGTGTGTCTTCACCTTCTGTTAACACAAATGATCGCACAGGTCCTCCTTGAAGTTGAGGAGCAAATTCATTCACATTAACAACATTGACAATCATTGTTACTGGCTCACTCGCAGGCCCATTCACTGGAACTCCTCTAATGATACCCGTTATCTGCTGTAAGCTTTCATAATTAGGAGACTGTATCACCACAATAACACCACTAGCATTAATACTAAAGTGTTGGACCAGTTGTGATGATGCTTGATATGATGCTGTTGCATTTGAAAAGAATGATGTATCATCTAAGCAATAGATAACTGAGTTGACAGGAATATTCTCCAAGATATACACAGTAATCTCCCTGCTTGTAGCATTCACCATAGAACAGTTGATCAATGGTCGACCATCAACACATGTCGTGATCCGATCACAGTCCTGTGTCAATACTGTAGAAATTGCCGTTGATAGGCATACCACTATCACAAGATGTATCTATGAAGATAAATCAACAGTGTAGCTATAACCATGGACTGATAGCTAGTAATTTACATTGTATATTAAAGACAGTGTGTATAGCTATATTGTTTATTAGATTTCACTATAGACTCAATTTTCTAATTTCAACTAGCCATGGACCATCCCGACCGTAATTGGCACTATATTGGATGCTTTGTATACTGACTGTGTTTCATGTGAACGTATACTGGTACAAGCCACCTGGAAGTAGCTATATAGTTAATATCAGATCAAATATATATTTGATGACCTACCAAAACATTATCATTACCTGATGTTTGTCAGATCAGTGAGATCACTTTTAATCTTTTTAACATGCTGGTATGCATACAATTCAGGGTTGAGATCAGGTCACAATCATGGTGACCCAGTGTAGTCTGGCGTTGCCAGTCCCTTTTAAGTGCTTGCTAAATTTAATTTATTTGGTGGGGCGCTCGCTGTAAAATATGCGATGGGGTCTGGCTGTACCAGACTAGACCCAGTGATCCATTGGCTTAGACCCAGTGACCAGGATACTGACCTAAATTTTAAAACTTGAAATCTACAGAACAATTAGCTATCCAATTTAACATTAATAAATAGATCAATACTCTCTAATAGAACAGTCACTGGTATTTTTGTGACTGCTATATTAGAGAGTATTATAAACCCAGGTCAATCCGAGCAACCGAATGACCCAGAGAAATAGTGACCCATGCATCAGACCCGGATTTGTATTGACCCAACCTATTTCAACCCTGATACAATTATACGTAGTTCTCTCCACAGAATCCACTTTTTTGTGGCTAAGGTCAGTATTTAGTGCTAACACTGATTTTTCACCACATGCTGCTGCAAAATCAGCAGCTATACAGTACCTACACACATGCAGTCCATACACATCAGCTTGACTGCATGGCTTGATAAAAAAAAAGTAGTTATAGCTATATGCATACCGGCCCATATGCAATGCAAACTAGCTATAGTTTCATACAGACATACTGGACATAATTTTAATTATACGGATCAGAGACCATTATAATTTTTCTGAAGAACCTCCCAAAATGTCAGGCCAATTAACCTGATATTAGAAATATAACAATGTTAGCCTGCATGCTATAAGTGGCTTAGCTACTGTGTACAACTTTTCATAATTGTCTTTGCAGGCCATAGCTATAGCTAATCATGTATAAAATTGTACATAGAGCTACATAGGGACTCATGTACATACATGCATCCATGCAAGTTTAGGCTTACATAACAGTTTTATATATTCGAGGATTAAATTTTTGCTGAGCATGTTTCATATTTGTGAAAATTAAGGTCCACGCCGTGTTCCGGCATGGCACCATTGACTCATGCATTTCAAGCATTAGGTCAATTTCATGCATCTATAGTCTCGCGTATATAGCCAGACCGATTTTTACGTTTTTATTTGTGAGGGCCCCCACAAATAAAAACGGAAAAAAGCGGTCTGGCTATACAGCTTGGTACATGCAGTGACATGATAATGTATAGCGGCTAGCTACAATTGGTATGTCTGAACTTTATATCATCATCACAAATGGCTACAGCAGGTTTTGTTAGGCGGGAAGCTTTATAAGTTCACTACCTGGAAGTATATCAGACGCACCCATTTAGTGATTAACTGCCGGGATACTGAATATTTTCCTTTTGGATATTCAAGCTAATTTTTCGCACACAATGAAGTGATAGCTATATGATGCGCCGTAGCTCATGCGTCGTAAAGTCCTGCCCGTGGACACGGCCCAGCCGATACTGAGCTATATTCCGGCATATCCGATATATATATATAGTAATCCGGCCCTCCCCCGATTGATCATACTTGCATGTTTTATACTAACCTCACTATCAAAATAAATATACTTACGGTATTTATTGGTGTTTCCGATTTCATTCCAGCGTAAATCATGGGCCTCGTTCGTGAAACCGACTGAGACTTACTCCAAATCATAATGCCGGCATCCGCAGTAAATTTTATCACGTGATTAAAGCCATAGATATACCGTATAGCTCCAAATTTTCGTGGTCGAAAATTTTCGTGATCTTCGTGATTCATCATTATTTCGTGATTTTGAAGCGTAAAGCCCTGTGGTGTAAGGAAATTTTCGTGGCAAAATTTTCGTGATTTCTGTGTAATTCACGAAAATATTCCACCACGAAAATTTGAAGCTATACGGTATGCTAAAAGTGATATGGGTATTCTAGAGCTCATAAGAAAATATTGCATATAATAGCTACATAAATGCACACTTCGCTATAGCTATACGAAAGCTCCGGTAAAGAAATGTCATACCGGAACGCCCCATAGGAAATATACAATCTACGGAAATATACTATCTAAATACCGTCGTTCTCACGTGACTAAATGTGATATATTGGGTAGGGCTCAAGTGAGAATGGGCTCGAAACCGTACCCCGCTTGTAACAGAAATCGAATGAGGTAACGCACATCGTAGCTAGCTATAACTTAACATCAAGAGCTATGGACAAGTGTGTTGGTTGACAAATTTATTTCGCTAACGCGCTCTGCCTCAAGTGTGTTCTATTCGAGGTTCTATTTCTGTTCTTGTAACAGCTTCAACCGATGGTCTCGCCACGAACCAGTACTATTTACAAGGACAGACCATTGGTCTAAGCAACGTGTCAAGGTTAGTCGTTGTTAAAGAAACCACCTTACAATTAATCACAAGTCAATTTACAGGCATACCAGTTAACTCAACTACCAACAGGTAAAGTAATCTCATTCTACGCTCCACAAGGTTAGCACCAATGCCACAAAGGCAGGTGATGATTGTTAAATGCACACAGAACTATTCTCAGCCAGGAGACTTGGTTTACCTGACTCCACAGGGATGACTGAACAAGGCACACTGGCACCAGTGGGTGACAAGGCATTTAGCAAATTTCTCAAAAGGGAGCTTCACTCTGGGTCCATAGTTAGACCGCAGGTCCCACCAGATTCACGTGGTTATGACAAGAAGGTTAGACCACCCTCAGCATATTCCGAGAGAGCAAAAAGCGGTTTTGTCTACTGGTGCAGAGAGCCACAAACAATTAAATATGGTGAGTATTGCAACAGGGAAGCCATAGGGTACAACATAAAAAATTATTTTTAAAGACATCAGGGGCCTGGAGCCCCATTTGTCCACAACATGCACATGAATAATTTATGATGATTATGCAAGTGTTCAAAATTTTCTATTTAAGGACAGAAACAGTTGCTGTTAATATAAAGGCCAGTTCCAAACATCTTAGGGGGTACTACCGAGAACTTGTGTTTGCACAGACTAATGCATTACATGTGCATATGCTTTTGTAGGAAATAAAAGAACATTTGGATCATTTAAGACAGTGTTTGGCATAGGAGATGCTCCTCGCAAATAAACAAAACCGTAAAAACACTTGTAAATAGCAGTCCATTAGAATCATGTACATATCTGTATATATCACATTATTACAACAATACTTTTTGTCATGATTGAGAATCAAATGTGGTGGAAAATATTTCGGGAAGACCTGATAACATGTCTGATGCCAGCATAGATCTTCGGTACTTACTGAAAGCTGAGGCGTTGCATAATTTGGTCATGTGACATGCTGCATAAGCTGCCATCATCGGTGCAGAGATTGGTAACACATTCCTAATAGAACAACCACAAGAATAAGATCAGTGTATGCCGTGTGTAGCAGGATACAGCTAGTGCTGGGCAATAATAAAAATCAATGAATTCAATATCTAAGTCCATTTCACGATATGAATAAATATTGTCCTTGTGTGAAAGGTATTAAATTCTGGCCAAATCACATGCTAAAGACAATATTTCACATGAGAAAACCTCATAATTTTTAGCTAAAGGTGATTGTCTGATATTTGGTCTGATGTTACGATTATAGTAGTCATATCCAGGCTATATATACAAAAAGACAATAAATTTACAAAACGACAATGAAAAAATATTGGAATATGATATTTCAATATCCCACTTGTCTGACGAAACATCACGATATTCACAAAATATTGCCCAGCACTAGATACGGCAGTGATTTAATTTGACAGATTGGCAATCTTGGGCGTTTGATGGATTTTAATTTGGTGGAGGTTAAAAATACGAGCCAACACTTATGTACAAACATGAGTTATTGGCGGAATTAAAGTTAGCTGTTTTATCAAAATATGCCAAATTAAAAGATTTTCCTTTATGCAATAAACATTTTTACCCAGTCTTTTCAGCCATTTTTGTCCAAAACAAGAATAGACCCATGGAGCCAGAAAGGATGTCTCCTTGTCCGCTGACCCTTCTTGGAGATCCATTTGTGGTACACTCCACAACTGCACGCACAGAGGGTTACAGTTTGAATATGATGCAATCTTTGTACCTTTACGTCCATCACTAATGATATCAACCTGACCTTTACATACCACCGTTAGGTGGCCAAGTTTGGATGCCAAGTGTTCCGTTTGCTCTGATAGGGTCCAACTCTCTGAAATGGTTTCTTCCACCTAAAAAGTTACCAATATTCATTGTGTACTACAAGTAAACATACTAGAGCTGTGGAATAATCTAGATAATGTATTTTTTGAGGTACTAAATCCATTATCGTGACAAAGGCATTTGTTTTCGAGATAATAGTAAATTCCAGGATACTACTGTACACTACATAAAACATACAGGTGTGTTGTATAGTACAGAGCAATTTTAGAACCAAAAAGCATGCATAATACTCTATCGTTATTTATCGAGATAATCATCGTTATCGAGATAATTTTGGTTTTCTATTATCGCACAGCCCTACTTACAGGGTCTAGTTTATTAGCAGCAACTATCAATCTTTTGAACTCCATCACATTAGGGGTCAATATGATATTCTCACATCCTCTAATGATCTTCAAGTCATGTTGAATAAGATAAAGTCCATCCTAAGGAAACAAATAATATTAAACTTTATTCTAATGCTGTCACCATTACATTGGCAATGGAATGAGGAGGAGGGTAGTGAGGTCATTTGCATCCATCAATATACATAAGTTTTATGGGGATTCATAATAGAATCGCAGACCTTCAAATATCAGTCGGCCAACAGCTATTTAGATATGCTACGATAAATTTATTACTGTACATTTCCAATGAGGAATCCAATGATGCTTTTAATGAATGGCCAAATCCTTATTTCAAGCTTTGGAAGTGTGTCTTGCTTGCTTACCATATCCCTAAACTTTGAAGCCCTCCTATAGTACACACACATAATATTATTTTAACTTACTGCATCGATGACAATGTTCTTGTTTAGTGCAACTGCTTCCTCTATCAACCTCTGTGAAACCATTGTCCTCAGTCTGTTACGCGATATTGCCAGGTTAACAATCAAAGTACCTTCACTAGCTGGATCATACGTTCCTCCCGGCCTAAACCGGGTCCCACAACTAAACAATGTAAGCGTGAATACCAATGGATAACATCATCAAAACTCTTATCTTCTTCATCTGTAGACCTAAAAAATACTTGGAAGGTGTGTGGAAAAATAGCACACTTACAGTATTGGGTGAACGATGATATCCGGGTTGTATGATTTGATGGCCAACGCAGCTGAGGGTGGGCAAAATATGTGCGCCGCGTCGGCTCCCTGTAAGCAATGGTTCGCAAGTAGCGACTTTACTCACAAAACTCACGGCTCTCATCGTGGAAATGCCAGCGAAATACGGAGCCCCCGTATACCTGCAAAAAATAGTAACTTAAAATATTCTTTAGTGTGTTAGGCTTAACTCTTTGGAACCACCTATCACTCCGATTCGTCCGCATTCTCCTTTGTGCAAACTATGCCTCAGTACGGGCACTGCTACTTTGAAAGCTTCCACAATCGAATCCATCGTACGTTAAACATAAACCACAATCGATTTATTCTACTCAAAACTGAATTAGTCGAATTCCTTAGGTTACACGCCCACACATTTTTGTAAGAAAATTGCTGGCAAGAAATGAGATTCCGAGTCGATCGTCTCAATCTGGTAACCTTTTCTTACTACAAATAACTAGACTATTTGTACGTTGTTACTTAATTGCAATTGTAAACAGGGATCCCTTGTAAACATAGTAATCTCGATCCGACACCATGTTCGTGTCCCTTTGATTAATAAATTGTTCCTTGTACGTTATTAACCAGCATATTAAAGAGACAAGCAATCGATACACATTATATTTATATTGTATAAAAGCGTCGATTGTATTTATTTAGGCACGAACTGTGTTATGCGGTACTTAACCAGCTGTGTGTAAATTTTTATCTTCATAGATACATCTCGTGATAGTCGTATGCCTATCAACAGCAATTTCTACAGTATTGACACAGGACTGTGATCGGATCACGACATGTGTTGATAGTCAGCCATTGATCAACTGTTCTATGGTGAATGCTACAGGCAGGGAGATTACTGTGTATATCTTGGAGAATATTCCTGTCAACTCAGTTATCTATTGCTTAGATGATACATCATTCTTTTCAAATGCAACAGCATCATATCAAGCATCATCACAACAACTGGTCCAACACTTTAGTATTAATGCTAGTGGTGTTATTGTGGTGATACAGTCTCCTAATTATGAAAGCTTACAGCAGATAACGGGTATCATTAGAGGAGTTCCAGTGAATGGGCCTGCGAGTGAGCCAGTAACAATGATTGTCAATGTTGTTAATGTGAATGAATTTGCTCCTCAACTTCAAGGAGAACGTGTGCGATCATTTGTGTTAACAGAAGGTGAAGACACACCCCAACCTTTTGGTCTTCGAGTCACAGATGGTGATAGGACATCAAATATAACTTATAATATCAGTGGTACTGGTAGTGAAGAATTTGTGATTAACGTTGGCACTTCAGTAAACCGCATGATATATCAAGGACTAGGATTAGATAGGGAAACTTATCCCATGTACCAGTTAACCATCATAGCAGTTGATAATCTTGAGCCAGTGAAATATAGCAATCCTATACATGTTAATATAACAGTAGAAGACATAAATGATAATGCTCCACGGTTTACTAACAATCGTACATTTACTATTCCAACTGTTTTACCAGCAGGCGAGATTGTTGGTAATGCATCAGCTAGTGATCCTGATGCTGGAGAGAATGGAACAGTCACATATAACATCATTAGTGTTCAGTTCTCACAGAATGATTTGTTTCGTATTAATAGTACTACTGGTATCTTATATACTACATCGGCTTACACAGGAAACGTGTTTACAGAGGAAATCAGAGACATAAGAATAGTAATAATGGCCAAAGACAATGGGGGTGTACCCATGAATTCCAGTGCTACTTTTGTCGTAGTACTTCAGCGTCCTCCTCAGTTCAGTAATGATACATATATGTTTTCACTGGAGGAAAATAACAATAGATCAGTCACTGTGGGTACCGTAACAGCATCCTTTGCTGATGGAGATTCTGTGAGTTTCATTTATCAAGTTGAGCCGACTGCCAGGAGTAGGTTTACAGTTGACAGTGTGACTGGAGAAATAAGAGCATTAGTGAGTTTGGATAGAGAGAATTCATCAGTGGAAATATTCACTGTGATGGCTGTAGGAGTAATGGATCTGCGACTTGTCTCTAATGCCACTGTAAGGATTGATGTGCTTGATCAAAATGATCAGGCACCACAATTTGATGAAAGCCTGTATAATTTTGTGATCACAACAGCAAATCGGGTGGCAGGAAGAATAAGCGCTACCGATAATGATGTTGGAATTAATTCTGTGGTTACATTTTCTATTGCAATAAATCTTGATATTCCACTGAATGTCAGCAACGTTGACGATAATACAGCAGAAGTCATTGTTATCGATCAAACAAGAACTGGAACATTTATATTTACAGTAATGGCTACAGATGTTGGTGGATTACAAAGTACTATGAGAGTGACTGTAACAATAAATCCATCAACAACAGCAGATGATGGAAATATGACAACAATAGTTGTTGTCGTTGTGACAACAGTTTCCATAGTGGTGATTTTACTCATACTACTGATAATTATTTGTCTTTGCTGGCGGCGCCATCGCAACAGATCTGGCCAATTTCCGGTTCACAAGCAAAGATCTTCTTTCAATGGCTTTGCCACTGCCGATAGTGATTACGTGCCAGCCAGGAAGAAATCAATCTTAAAAGTACCATCGGGAGATAACGGAAAGTTTGGTTCTCCCAGTTGCTCAGAAGCAGCCAGTGAGCGAGTGAAATTTGAACCTCGTGCTAATATGGTGATGTTTGAGTTAGATCAGCCAACCATTAGAAAAGAGGCCAGCATCACTACTGATACGAAACTTGGTTCTGGGGATGATTCTTCAATATGTAGTGGTCACAATAAACATGTTGATCGTGATGAGGGATTGATCTTGCGTTCCAAAAACACGGTGCTCACCAGGGCTACTTTGTCATCAAACATGACAGACAGCGATGACGAAGATGACTTTCCATCCATCCCAAGGAATCAGTTATACACTGCGAATAATATTCGGACACAATCGCCACAACCAGCACCAATTGGTGCAACTAATCACGCATACTCACCACCCCTCTCACATCGATATAATCCAGTAACACCCATTGTACATGCGGCACCACCCTTAGTAGATGGTGGCCAAATGTTATCAAGTGAAAACTTGGATTTACATAATAGAGCAATGGCAAAACGTCAAAGAAAAGTGCCAAGTGACCAATATAGTGAGACATCTGATGGGACCGGTACTTATTTCACATCTGATGCAGAAGATGGTTCAGCATATGGCGAGCCATCTGCCACATGGACTACCTTGTGATAAAAAATATTTGTGAGTGTATCAATTTATGTAATATCGAAAATTCTATCCTCCATGTGTAGATACAGCTTTGTAGATTTCGTGTGCTTCAAAAAATATTCCATTCTAATGTGTGTTTAGGTACTTGAGTAGGTTAAGAGATGAAAAATATTTTTATAGTGTGACTATTTTTTTACTGTATGACCAAACTTCTTCATGTTTGTAAATTTTACACTTGCAAGTGTATCAATTGATGCATTCTCTGTACATAATATTTTGTTATTTAATGTTATTTACAAAATAAAAAAATTATTTTTCGCCACTATTATAAAAGTATTTGTTTGGTAGAATTACTATCGTTTCAGATGTGTTGATCTCACTGGGTGAATTATAACAAGATTTTTGATCACTTAAATACCCCGGGGTGGACATTTTTCTACGACGAGTACTTCTTTTAACTGGTGTTATGTAGAATCCTTCACTAGCCTTGGAACTACAAAACCAAAAAACATGTATGTATACACATAAAATGGGAATCCAGATTGTAAGAAAGCCACTCAGAGGCAACACAGAGGCCATATTGAATTTAGAATCACATGCCTGCGTTTTGGTATGGATGTAGTGTAGCGTATGGTTGTAGATGTAAACATTACATCTGTTTCAACAATGAGGCTCCTCTGGCTTTTCTACAATAGAAACCCAGCATGCGTCACGAAGAAAAATTTAAAACCAGTAATAAGTACCCTTCTAGCTGGATTAATGGTTATCTCATTATCTTCTATATCTTCCTGTTCATCTGTTCCATCAGTGGTAGACACAAAGTCATCATCAAAACACAATTTAATGTTTAGCTGGGCTGGGGTTAGTTCTGTGATCAAATTAGGGCAGTGGTTTATACAGCACAACGGCTTCCTGCCGGCACAAACAAGCATCTGCTTGATCACGTTTATTCAATGAATATAAAAACCTTTTAACTGTGCTCTTGCTGCTGTTCACCACTATTGGGGTGGTCAGCTTTGTACTCAGGTCGGTTGGGAAATATTCGGCGACATACGAGAAACGCCTCATTGGTTTTCGTCTGACATAAGGCGACCATATTAACATACTCAGGATACCACAAGGTTTCTCACCCGGTGCATTGCCTCCATTGCTCCAACTTTTCCCTGTAAAAGAATAACATTTAAACTATTCTCTTCCCCTTCTGCGTGCAACATATCAGTAACCTCATCCCGTCGGCGTCCGTATCGTCCGCCATCCCTTGCAAGGAAAAATCCCGCCACTGTTTTAGGTTGATATGTTGGCATGGTGATAACGTGATACTTAAAATGGCGTTGGGGATTGAACTCGCGCACTTGCCGAGCGGAATGTTCTCCTCAATTATAAACGGCCAGGAGATCCTTGAAGAAGAATATAATGAAGATTTTGAACCAACCGACGAAGGTTTGTTGCTTTTGAACTATAAAGCATTTACCTTATAGATAAAAATGGGGCGTACCTCAACGCGGCGACGTGCTAGTTTACACTGTCGTTACAGAAATAAAGGAATATTGCGATGTACTGGGATTGGATTCGGTGAAAGAGAGTGACTTGTTGTACATTGCAAAGGAAGCAATTAAAGCCCCATTACCCCCTGAGTGGAAGCCATGGTAGGGAGTCACCAGTGTTAATAAACAGTGATAAATTTTTAAACTATTGGCTTTAGTAAAAATGAAGGAACGAACGAAATATACTACTTCAATTTTCAAACTGGAGAGAGTAGTTGGGATCATCCTTGCGATAAGTATTATGTGGAGCTGTTGGAGAGGGAGAGGGCAAAGAAGCGAAGCAAGGGGACAGCTAGTAAAGCTAAGAAAAACACACATCAACATCATGCACCATCCATCAAACCACTTATGCCTGGCACAACTAAACTGCAGGTTTGCCATATAGCTAAATATGTTGTTAACTTTTAACATGATAAATTTTTATTGTGTTAGGGAGCAGCCGACTTACCATCTTTATCTAAAAAAGGAGTCTTGAATCCTTTGCATAATCTTCCTCCCTTGAGATCTGGACTCCCACAATTGGGACCACTGAAGCTGCCTTCTGGAATGGTGATTTTACTCTTGTTGTTCAAACACACATTAAACTGTTGTTATTGCAGACACCGGCACTGGCACCGCAACCTCAACCAACCAGTGCTGTTCCAATTGGTGGAGAGTCTGGAGACCCCCCAAATATTAGCAGAGCAGCAGTAGTACCATCACAGATGAATGCAAGTAGACTGGGTCCTCAACTTTCTGCCCTAAACGGCCGACCCACTCTGAACCCTGAAAAGGAAATCATGAAGGGAATTTCAATTAAGTATGAAGAAGAAGATGAAGAAGAAGAAGATGATGATGATGATGATGATGATGATGATGATGATGATGATGATGATGATGATGAATCAGACGAGGAACTGAGTGATAAAGAAGTAAGCAATGATTAAAAATGGTTCTTAAAATCATTTACACATTGTTTGCTATCATAGCTGTTAGGTGACGGTGGGTTTTGTTCATCAAAGTTTGGTAATATCATGGATGCTGGCGACCTGGGAATTAACCTGTCTATCTCAGATGAAGATATAAGTGCTGAAATGCGAGAAATACAAGAGTCTTCCAGTAACAACAGTGACGATGATTTACAGCTGCAGCCACAATGCAAAGGTGACTAGCTTATTAACATGTGTTTGAGGAACTGAGTAACCAATTATTTAATTATAGGTCGAATTGATAATCTTGATCCGAAATTACCTCTTGCAGAAGCGGCTTTAGGTAGCGAACAACAAACTGGAATCAGACGTAGTCACCGCCCTACTACTGCAAGGGGGCATAGAACCAAAATTACCAAACCCCAGAACCCGATAGAGTGAGTAGTTATATTGAAAAATGTTGACAACTATTAGCTAATGGCTACAGAGATGTTGATGATGACGATACTGGATCTTCTGGGTCACTACTTGGGGAGAGCCGTCTACCAGAGAATGTAAATTTGATAGATCTTGGAAGCGATGAAATAGATACAAAGGTGCAAACAGTGACCACAGGTGGCTTGTTTCAGCAATCTCACAACCTAGAGTGAGCAATGAATCAATTAATTATAATATAGCTACTCATGCAAGATTGGGAATACTTTATTTCCAATATTTAAGGGTGATTAATAAATACCTGTGGTAAGGGGATAGCTATGGTGATCAAATTATCTCATGACCAAGCAAACAAACCCTTGAAATTTAGTTAGCTACTGAAACTTGAGTTAGGATGTTACCACCATGTTCATATCAAACCTATCATATTTCTTGTGTCATTTTTCTACAGTTTAAAGCCTGCTGGGAAGCAGGCTGCTGCTGCTACACCACTGGGTAGTACTGACCAGGCTAGACAGCAAGCGGCCCACCAATCTTTGAACCAGCAAATTGCTGTGATAAAGCAACAGCATGAGGAAGAGCTGGCCAAACTTAGGAAGACCTTTGATGAGGAGCTGGCAAAGGAAAAGAATTCTCTAAGAGCTGAACAAGATATTAAAATCACTGCATATAAAAATGAGCTTTCAACTCAACTGGTAATTATATTTATTAATAATGTATTTATAATTATACTGTGATATTTATAAATAGGCTTCAGAAGAGAAGAAGTTACAAGGTGAACAACAGGCTAGTTTATCTCAGTTGAAGAACAAACTAAAAGAAACACAAGAGGACGATGAAGCTCAACTGCAAGAAGAGAAATCAAATTTTTTAAGAACTCTAGCACAACAAGTTAGTATTGGCTCAGATTTGCTTCACTGCGTGTGATGCCGGGATGCTTTCAGATAGCCAAAGAGAAACAAGAAACTGAGGAGAAAATGAGAAAAGACTTGGAACTACAGCTAAGCAGAATACGCAGCCAGTTAGAATTGGACAAAGCCAATGAAGAGAAAGCAGCTCAAAACGACCTGGAAGATCTAAAGTAAGAATGCCCAATGATAGCTAACAACTCAAATTTTTTACCTTTGAGGAGAGTAAAAAATGCACATAATAAGTGGTCCCACAACATCTGTCCATCAGTGCCATTGCATGGTGCCTGTAGTGAGATAAAACATGTGTTATAATTGAATTAATTGTATGTTACTGGTAGGAAGACGTTACAGATTAGCAGGCGGGAAGAACTGAACAGTAATGAAGCTGAGTTTGAACAGCAGCTGACCGATCTCAACAATTTACATCAGTCAAAGCTGGAAAAGGTGTCTTGTGTGGACAAACACTCTATGCAAACACTTGTTGATTTAATACCACCAATATAATTTGTAATAGCAGTCAGGGATGCATTTAAAGGGGATTCACCTTAGCTGTTACCCCCTAAAGCTTGAGAGAGTCCATGTAATGTAGGCCTATAGTACTTCAATGCCGCCTGCAATTGTGAAAAGTTTTGGTTTTCCTCTTCTAGCAACTTAATTAGCTGTATCAGTACTTGAATTGAATTTTTAATTTTCTCACTGTGTATTCTTTAAATTCTTTTTATATGGACTAGGCTAGACAAGAATTAGAAGCTGAGTATGCTAAGATGATGGAAGAAACTAAAGCCAGTTTAGAAGAGGAACATCAAAAGGCCATGGTAGAGATTAGCACTCAGCACAAGTCAAGCAGGACGACTGAGGAAGAGAGGCTGCAGCAGCAGGAAGCTGTGAGAACAATGGAGAAAGAGTTAGAAGCAGAACTAGCAACTAAGAAGGCTGAATTACAACAGCAGCATCAACAACAGTTGGATGGACTCAATTTAGAGTTGAAAGAAAAGTTAACAAATTTGCAGGAGAGCTGTCAGCAACAGGAAACTAAACTAAAGGAAGAGTTAGCTAATAAACTAGAACAAGTGAAAAGTCAATGTGAAAAGGTTATCTATTATACACACACACATGCACACATGCACACACACACACACACACACACACACACACACACACACACACACACACACACACACACACACACACACACACACACACACACACACACACACACACACACACACACACACACACACACACACACACACACACACACACACACACACACACACACACACACACACACACACACAGGCATGCATGCATACATACATACATACATACATACATACATACATACATACATACATACATACATACATACTGCACTATTCTAATAGTACATTCAATGTTTTTATATAGGATAACAATGCTGAGTTAGAAAGTTTGCAGATTAAACTGAATTCAGCTAAACAGGATCTTCAAACTCAAATCACTCAAGCGGTATATCACACTATTGTGAATTTTTGTAAAGATTTTCTTTAGGAGGAAGAACTAGGAAACAAAAGAACTGAGACTGAGCAAGAAAGACTTTCTGTACAACAACTATTGGCCACCATCAAGAGTGAAAAAGAAGCAGCAGAGGTACAAAGACTGAGCGTAGAGGAGAAGAAAAAGGAACTTGCTAAAGAAGAACAAGTTAGTCAACAATCCAGACCACTGACTGTACTATTAGAGTTTTTGTAAATTAGCACATTCAACAACTACGGAATACTACAGCTGCTGAGACTGATCGGCTGTTGGCTGAACGACAGAGTGAACTAAAAGATGATATTGAACAAGAGCAAAACATATTGGCAGAGTTGAAAAGGTATGTACAATCATTATCATTACAACTACAAGCTCTACTGCTCAACTTGGTTGTTTCTGTAGGCGCAGAGAGCAACTACAAAAGGAAATAGATGCTCTCACCAAAGACAAATCAAAATTAGAAGCAACCATTGAAGAATTAAGGAAGCAAGAACTCACTCATCGTCAAGAACTGAAAAGCATCCAAAATCAAATAAAGGAGTGCAAAGAAGTTTTGACACAGCTCACTGATGAGTTGAAGACAGCTCAGGAACATTTAAGAAGTGTCAATAAACAAACAACAGTCCATGTTAGTTACTGTTATCATATTAGCTATATTATGTTATTGGTGCTCTACAGGATGGCAACAAGGAAGCTCCAGCTGCTAGTTTACAGGAGCTTGCGGCATCACAAGAGAGTGAAGACACTCTGAGGAGTAGCAGTGGGCATAGTTCAACCTCCATGAGTGTACGTGAACTTGCTTCTCCTTCACCAACCACCGATGAGGTGTGTGTGTGTATGTGTGCGTATGTATGTGTGTATGTGTGCGTATGTATGTGTGTATGTGTGCGTGTGTATGTGTGTAGTGCATGTGTGTGTATGTGTGCGTGTGTATGTGTGTGTGTGTGTATGTGTGTGTGTGTGTGTGTGTGTGTGTGTGTGTGTGTGTGTGTGTGTGTGTGTGTGTGTGTGTGTGTGTGTGTGTGTGTGTGTGTGTGTGTGTGTGTGTGTGTGTGTGTGTGTGTGTGTGTGTGTGTGTGTGTGTGTGTGTGTGTGTGTGTGTGTGTGTGTGTGTGTGTGTGTGTGTGTGTGTGTGTGTGTGTGTGTGTGTGTGTGTGTGTGTGTGTGTGTGTGTGTGTGTGAATATTTGTGTGTGTGTGTGTATGTGTCCTCTGTGTGTGTGTGTGCATGCGTGCATGCATTTTTGTGTGTGTGTACATGTATTTGTATATACGCGTAGCTATGTGTCTGTGGTTGTGATGATGTGTTATTTTTAATGCGTGTAGCGTCTTACACAAAATGTGTGAAGCATGTGTGGGTTAAATGTATGTGAGTGTATATCAACACACCATGCCAACTGAGTATAATTATGACAATGTATATTTTATTTGTTAGGTGATGGATGAAGCTGTTAACAAGCCAGTAAGGGTAGCCTGGGAGGAGAAATGTGAGTCAACAGTTCATAATAGTGGCCTAAGGTAAGCAACAAGCCACATGATCACATGATCTCACATGACCTCACATGATTACACGATGATACTACAACATCACAGCCAAGTGCAGCAGCGACTTGTCAATGAAGCTAAGCAACTCAAACAGGCTCAAGATTTTCTACAGAAGCAGAAACACTCAATCAAAAAACGAAGAGTAAGACAGCCACCCTCCACCCTAGGCCACCTCTCATTCTCTTATCTTATATACAGGCTGACCTCATGCAGGCTCAGAAGTCATGGATAACAGACCAGGGAAGAATGAGTAAACAACAGTTAGCCTCATCAACTAGTCCAAGCCACAAGTCTATTGCACAGAAAGTTGAGAAAAATTTTGAAAAGGTAACAACTAATTGTTAGCTAGTAAATAAAGATTGCTAGTAAACAAACAACTGAGTACAAATGTATGCTTGCCATTTGGCTTTAGTTATCATCTGAGTTTATCCTTTTCTACTCTTAACTTGATGTTTTTATTATTCAAGCCATCTAAACTATCATTGTGCATTGTTGGATAACAGAATCCTTTCCAGCCGTTTATGGTTGTAGATTTATTACAGGAAGTTTGGTGGGGGGAGTGGCTGGAAAGTTTGTGTAGTGCATGAGTTGTTAGGGTAACGGGATGCAACCCCCATATTCCTGTGGTCCATTTGTGCACTGAATTCTTAGCATGCCCGCCACACTCCATAGCACTCACATTACACTGCAATACTGCCAAGATAAACAGAAGAGATGGTAACACAAGTGCATGAGTTGTTAGGGTAACGGGATGCAACCCCCATATTCCTGTGGTCCATTTGTGCACTGAATTCTTAGCATGCCCGCCACACTCCATAGCACTCACATTACACTACAATACTGCCAAGATAAACAGAAGAGATGGTAACACATACCAGAGGAATTCACTTTCATACCAGTATGGGCTATATAATAAGGCAATCTCCCCTACCAGGGACATGATTTAATTTTACATCCCAAATAAGAAGCATGACAACATGTTTTCCCACCACTAAAAGAGGATTTGACAGATATATTTGGTGTGTAAAATATCACATCATACACCAGTTATATCACGGTCCATTGACAGTTACAAGTAGTTGTGGTAACATGATACTAGGGAGGCTGTGGGTAAATACTGCTAATCCAAATTTCATCACTGGTATAACTTAATTCATACTTAAATTCCATACTGATCTGTAATAAAGTTAAAAGTTAGCCAAGTGAGTCAAGTTTATGCTATGGAAGCCCATCTAGTGTTGGTTTATTTTTTTGGTCATGCCATGGTGTGTGGTATTGTGTGTAGGAAGCTGTTGCCATCAGCAACACTGAGGACCAGTTAATGCTGACCAATCGGCTGTTGATGATGAAAGAACGCCGCCTGACGCAACTGGAAGACTCTGTCACCTCAAATGTAAATGCCCCACTGTCGTAACATCCTGTATATTGTGCAGTAGAATCTCTCTCTGTTGAAGGAGAATTTGGTGAATTAAGGACTCAATTACAAAAATCGCCCTATTAAGGACAGCCTATAGAGGAGTGGTAACTCTTTTAAAGATGCAATTTCTGTATAAAGTAAATGGACATGGCTGAGAGATTCCACTAACTATTTTTTTTCAAATTTTATTTAGCCATTTCTATAGGATTCACTACCATGCACTACATAGATTTTATTGAGGTATTGTGTTTGATAGGTGGATAATAGTAGTGTTGATAATTTGGAGCTGTCATCTCCCAAGCCATATTCGGCATACGGTAGGGACCAGTTTACACATCACCGGCTGAGAACCGAGTCTCTGTCTCCTGAAAGACTGACTAAGTCTTCCGTGACTATGACAACCGATACAGATGAGGTGGTGAATTCAAAACAATCATTGAGAAGGAAACGGTACAAATCATCATCCAGCAAACGTTTGTCTTGTGATGACGAGGCAGACTACAATGGTGATGTGACAAGCAGTTTTGATCACGCCAATGTTCCTTCCTCTGAAATCATGACCTCCCTGAATAAAATTAACAGTCAATTGGGAGAGGTGCTGACAAGATTAGTTCATCCCTCAACCATCACTACATCATCCATTCAGCCATATCCAAGTGCTGATCCTCTACTCCAGCCAAAGAGACCTGACAAAACTGAAGAAGAACTACACAGCAAGTGGCTCTACTACTTAGGTAAGGAATTTCATGTCTTTGTTTATTATTAAGTTTCTAAAATTGGATAAACGCTGTGGTCAAAGCATTATTCAAAAGGATGTTATGTCAATCTGGTGAAGCCCTTGCCTTACCTCATGCTCAGTCAAAGATTGTTGAAGTCATCAAAACACATTCATTTAAAGGCATTTATACTACTAACAGCATTTGTGTGGTACATGAATAGTACAATTAACATTATGGTATACATGTGACATGTCATTCGTAATGAAATATCCTCTTCTTTCTTTGCTTTAGGTCATCTCCCACAACAAACTCCATCGCCATCGCTATATGTTCCAGACATCCGTGGCAGGTTTGACACGTACAGCAGTTACAGAGATTCACATGCATGCTGTGTCTGCTGTTTTTTACAGCCCTTTTGGTGGCAGTAGCCTGGCTGCTCCAGTGGATGCTGGTAGGGGGGGTAGTGGTATGGTGAGGAAGAGTACGTCAGAGATGTACAAAAGCCAGACAGATTGGTTAAAAACGTTTCAACAAGAAACAACTTACAACCGGCCGACACGAAATACGACCCCTTTGATGACGTCTAATAAAAACATGTCGAATAACCTGTATCCTTTTGGAGGGCAATATTCATTGATGTAGCTGTACATGATGATGTGTGTATGTGTGTGGTAATGTCTTTTTAATGATGTTATTTGATATGCAGCATGTGTGTACATCTTATCACCATCATGTCAATCCTTAACTTGGCACAAACAGAGCTTTTCCAACGCAGTCGAGAACTCCCAAGTTCGTCCTAGATTCAAAAAATAACATACATTTTGTTCATGTATGAATAATTTATTTACTGTGTACCAGTGTTGTAATAAAATTATTATTAGTATACGATGAAAACCGATATTAATTATAGGAAAACCGGAATCCGTGGGAGGCCCAGGTTAACGTATAATAATATTATCGGCACGTTACGCGTGGACTTTAATTCTTACCCAATACGCGTCAGGTACGGCATCTTGCTGAATTAACATATTTTCTTTGTGGAGCGCAATTTGTGAAGACGATTTGCAAGGATTGTTATTTAATTTGACCAATTTCAACAGGCCACATGCCCTTCCGCGTGTCTGAAAAGGTGAGTCTAATTTCTTGTGTGTATATTAAACAGACTAAGCGTTTGTATTCCTGCATATGACGTATAGAACAATGTACAAACAGTAGTGTAATGTCTTTAACAGAGGCAAGGCCTGCTGTGCATATATAGTGTAGGTGATGTTCGAGTAACATGGGTTGCGGTAATCGCTATTTGGATTGCAATTTGTTAAAATTCACTAGAATTAAGGACCCAGTGTTCTAATGACTTAAAATTGTTGCCTTTCAAGTTGCACCTCAGCCTGTTGAGTGGAGGTGTAAGTCAATGGCTTGTGATATGTATACATGTTAATCCGCTGTGATCTCCCCTTTCAAAGAACAAGTTGTTTATCACACAAATGTACTTGCATAGACAGGTTGTTTTAGTGGGTTTTTGTTAGTAGGAGTTTCCACATTGTGGTTGCAGAGGAGGGGTAGTTGTAACTTGAACTTGCCTCCAAAAGTGGCCATGTCGATTAGTGGTTTTGCCCTCTGTTAATGATATCATGTATGTGGGGCTTCAAACATGAAACAGTGTTTTTGTTTGTCTTGTAGTAAACAACAGCTGAGGATGTTAACAGTTAGATGCTACCGTTACTGTTTATTTTGTGTGCTTGTGTGTGCCATGCTTGAACTGACAAGTGGAACTACAAGTTGTACCATTCAAAACAGACAGATATTTTGTAATGTTACAGAGAATGTACCAGAAGGAACACTAGTGTTTGATGCAACGCAAGTAGACGCCACGTTTACAAGTGACCTACAATATGATCTTAGTTTCACTAATGGCAATACTGAACTAGCATTTGCACAACATTTTAATACTCTTTCTGAGCATATTCCGAGCCGGTTACGCAATGGTCAATTGCGAACCCGGGGAAATTTTGATCGGGAGAATATGTCCACTACACAAGGTAGTAGTCAGCAACCAGTATCGTGGACATTCATTTTAATGATCCATGGAACATCCAATATTTATCAATTGCACATTGATGTCATAGACATCAATGATAATGCACCGATATTTACTCAAACTATGACTGAGATATCGAGCACTGAAGGAGATAATATTGTTGATGAATTTGTTATACCTATTGCAAGAGATCCTGACGAGGAACACAACTCTGTACAGAACTATTTGCTTGAGGATGATCACGGGGGATTGTTCTTTTTGGATGTTACCCTGAGGGAAGTGGAGGACATAGTTCGTCTGTTGAGCACGAGGCCTTTAGATCGCGAGGAGCGACCAAGTTATGATCTTGTGGTGATAGCAAGAGATGGGGGTAACAGAACTGGAAGACTCAACGTCACCTTAACATTGATCGATGTAAATGACAATATACCCATTGTTGGTGCGAGCTCTTATGCTGTACGTGTTGAGGAGAACTTGGACATTGGTCAAGCTGTTATCGACATAAATGCCACTGATTCAGATTCTGGTAGCTTTGGGACACTAACTTATTCCATTAACTCGGTTGTGGATGCTGTTGGTGAAGTAACTGATGGTAATATTTTTAGTATTAATGCTAGTACTGGTGAAATCAACACAAATGCAGTATTGGATCGCGAGTCTAACTCATACTTTCGTTTGAACGTAATAGTAAGAGACGGGGGTAATTCTCCTAATACAGTACGTGTCACCGTGGGAGTAACAGTTGTAGATGTTAATGATAATCGACCCGAAGTGCGCATTGACCTAAACCAACAAACCAGTGGGAAAGTATCTGAAAATTTAGAAGTTGGTACCTCAATAGCCACTATGACCGTCACCGATCCTGATGAAGGCGAAAATGGCAGGTTCAATATTAGCCGTTTGGAAGATTTGAATGCTGAAAGCGGATTACAATCGCAGATTGTGTTTCGACAGAACTCGCCTCCTCGAAACAATACTTGGGATTTGGTATTGACCACAAGCCTTGACAGGGAGACACGTGAAGATTATGATTTACAAGTAACGGTGACTGATCAAGGCCATCCACCCCTCAGAACTCCCTACAATTTCAGCTTCAGTATTCATGATGAAAACGACAATTCTCCAGTGTTTAACACGTCATACAATGTGTCAGTTAGTGAAGGCGTTAGGATTGGTGCTACTGTTGTTGCAAATATACAGGCTTATGATAGGGATATAGGTACCAATGCTAATCTTACTTATTCCCTAAGTCCGGTTAGTACAGAGTTTCCACATCAAGAATTATTCACCATTCATCCTACTGTTGGAAATCTCATGGTTGCTGCAAGTTTGGACCGTGAAAGTACCAGTGAGCTGGACGTTGAAGTGATTGCTACTGACATGGGAGGTACCCCTATGTCAGGACGGACCTCCGTTCATCTCGTGTTAACCGATGTGAATGATAACGCACCAAGGTTTGCTTCAAACACCACGACACAAATCAGAGTCCTTGAAAATTTATCAGCAGGAAGAATTCACATTTTTTCAGCTACCGATCCAGACGAACCACCATATGCAAATGTGACTTATTTAATAAGGCAGGAAAGTAATTATTTCAGGATTGAACCTGAGACTGGTGAACTGCATACCACTGATTCATTGGACAGGGAACGGTTCTCGAACCATTCCATACAAATTGGTGCAACTGATAATGAGCTCTCGCATTACATTAACATTACTATTCTTGTAGACGATGTAAATGATGTACGTCCGATATTTGATAGGGAGTTGTATATGGATACAATTCCGGAGAATGCTACTGTTGACAGTGTAGTTGCAGTGTTATCAGTGATCGACCCAGATCTCGACAATGGGCTACAGTTTTCAATAGAGTCTGGTAATGATGAGGGGAAGTTTTTCGTTAATCCAAGGGGTGAAGTCGTGCTGGTGTCCAGCTTGGACAGGGAGACAACAGAAAGTTACACACTGATCATCAGCGTCATGGACGGCGCCAATCAATCTGCCACCGACCAGACTCGTGTTGTCATTACAGTATCGGATATCAACGACCACCCGCCACAGTTCAATCAGTCCTCTTACATGTTCTACGTGACTGAAGAGTCCAATACTACAACTGATGTTGGTGGTGTTCTAGCCATCAGTAACGATGCTGGCCAAAATGCGATAATATCTTACCAAATAACAGGCGGCAACAATGGTAGATATTTTACTATCCATCCAGATAGTGGGATAATCACAATAATACAAAGAATTGATCGAGAATCAAATGAAATGTTTGAACTGACTGTCACCGCTGAAGATGGAGGTAGTCCACCCCTGTACAACACAACTAGTGTAACAGTTCTAGTGAGAGACATAAATGACAATAGTCCAATTTTCAACCCTGCCAATGTCACAGTTAGTTTAAGGGAAGATCATTCTTTGAACCAAGTCTTTTACTTGGCCAATGCTATGGATGCTGATGAAGGTGACAATGCCAACACTACATACTCCATTGTTTCATCTTCTTATGGTGAGTTTTCAATTGATCCTGCCACTGGGGGTATTAGCTTAGTAAGCACACTGGACTACGAGACAGTGACCAGTGTGTTGGTGATCATACTAGCTGTTGATAGCCGTCGATCTGATTTCAATGGTAGCCTGTATCTTAACATCTCTGTGGAGGATATTGATGATCGTCTTCCCCGATTTCCATCAGATTTTCCTACCTCGTTGACGGTGAACGAATCAGGATCATCACGTTCTGTAATCCTGAGATTTCAAGCCATAGTCTCCCCAACCTCTCCTGCCAGCCATTTTAATTATACACTATCAAACCACATGGACGATTTTACTCTGTTCACATTAAATGATATGGCATCGCTTGAGGTAGTATCACTAGACAGAGAGCAAAGAAGCCAATACAACCTCAACATTGTCATCATCAATATCGTGGCTAATCTGAGCAATTCTAAAGTGTTGGAGATCATAGTTTCTGATGCCAACGATAATCCCCCGGTGTTTAATTCACCGCCGTACTCTTTCAGTGTGATGGAGAACTCAGTTGGGGCTCATGTGGGCACAGTAGAGGCTGTGGATGAAGATGATGGCATAAATTCCATGGTACGTTTTACTCTTCAGAGTGCATCAGATACTTTCCAGATCGATCGTGAAACTGGAGTAATCCGGACTGTTGCATCTCTGGATTACGACACCATACCAGAGCACAGTGTGGTAGTGTTGGCCACTGATATGGGCACTCCCTCCAAGTCAACTTCGACCACTGTATCAATTTCTGTTATTGATGTCAACGATAATGATCCCAAGTTCTCCACCAATCAAATGTACGTATTTAGAGTACCCGAAGATACTCAAATTGGAACGACTGTTGGCACCATTGAAGCATCCGATGCAGATTCTGGGGATTTTGGGGCTATCGCTTACAGCATACAAGCTGGTGATGAGGGAAACCACTTTAGAATTGTCCAGGATGGAAACCATGGAATGATTACTGTTAACAACTTGTTAGATCGAGAGTCACTGGAGGAGTATAGTCTGGTCATCTCTGTTACTGATAATAACAACCGTCCAAATTCTCGTCGTATACAAGGAAATTTCACCATCATTGTTCTGGACGTCAACGACAATGCTCCTGTGTTTAGTACCACTCAGGTGTACACAGCCGCAGTACGGGAGAATGAACCAGCAAGTTTGATAGCAACCATTTCTGCAAGAGACGATGACAGTGGAACTAATTCCAGGGTGAATTATATGTTGGGGTCAGGAAACTACCAAAACTCTTTCTTTATAGATCACAGTACAGGGGAACTACGAGTAGTCAGAACTCTGGATTATGAAGTTAATACTTTCTATCCATTAGAGATAATAGCGATTGATAATGGCTCACCGACAAGAAGAAGATCTGTACAGATATTCAATGTCACTGTCACCAATGTCAACGATCATACCCCTCAGTTTACCCTCAGTTCATATCAGTTTACATTGAGAGAACAATCCCATTCATCCTCAACAACAATAAGAGTCCAAGCAGAGGATGATGACACCGGTTTAATGGGTGAGGTGACGTACAGAATTCTGACCCAATCTCCTCCCAATTATTTTGATATTGACGGCACCAGTGGAGTCATCCGACCTGTTGGGGTGCTCGATTATGAACAGTATTCTGAGTACAGGTTGGTGGTGGAAGCTTCTGACAGGGACCCAACGATGTTAAACAGGAGAGTAAATCAGACAGAAATACTGATAGTGCTGGAGAACATTAATGATAACCGTCCTAGGTTTCTTAACCTACCCCACACAATTAGGCTGTCTGAGGCAGTCTCTACCAACACTGTTGCGTATGTGGCTTCTGCTGTTGACGCAGACACTGACACTTTACAGTATTCCATCGCAGGAGGCAATCAAGATAACAAGTTTACAGTGAATTCTCAGACTGGTGAGCTGTTTGTTACCTCAACTCTGGACCGTGATGATGTTTCAAGATATGATGTGACCATTAGCGTTACTGATGGGTTGACCACAGTCAATGCAGTACTCAGTATAATAGTTGAGGATGTAAATGACAACGCTCCGGTGTTTGTTCTCTCCCCCTATAAAAATATCAGTGTATCAGAAAGATCCAATGTGGGTGATGTGGTGGGGAGAATTATTGCTACTGATGCTGATGAAGGCTTTAATGCACAGTTGGAATACAGCCTTGTCGAAGCTTCCGAATATTTTGCCATTGAAAGCTCATCTGGTAACCTGACACTTCTGGTACCGCTTGATAGAGACAATGATTCCACACCCAACCTGATTACATTGCAAGTTAGAGTCACTGACATGGGGATCATTAATAGGAATACTAATGTGACTTCAGTTCGGGTGTTTATAACAGATGTAAACGATAGCCCACCGATTTTTACCAGACCAATTTTTAGATTTACTATTTCTCGTGACTTCGATGCAGGGATGACTTTTGGTGGGATCAATGCTACTGATGCTGATGAAGGGACCAATGCAGAACATTTGTTTAATATTGTTGTGAGCCCTGAAGGACTGAATCTGTTCAGCTTAAATCGTACCAGTGGTGAATTTTCACTGGTGAGATCTTTGGGAGAAGAATCACTACCGCTGTACCAGATACGAGTTAGGGTGGTAGATCTTCGTAATTCAATGTTGGAAGACTTTGCATCAGTAGAGGTCATTGTTACAGATACCAACGACCACCCACCAGTGTTTCCAAGTGAAAAATACTCAATCAATTTAATGGAGTCCTTGATTACACCGCAGAGTGTTTTGATACTTACTGCTACCGATGATGACACTGGGTCAAATAGAGAAATCAGGTATCAATTTGGTGAAGCTCAATCTCATTTTACCATCAACCAGTCCAGTGGGAACATTGTGTTAACAGATAGTTTAGATCACGAGAGGATACCTGTCTTTACCTTGTTAGTCTATGCCATCAACCGTAATGGAAGGAACTCGAGTACAATAGTGAACGTTAATGTGTTGGACGTCAATGATAATGTACCCCAGTTTCAAGATCTCCCTGCATCACTGACGATATCTGAGGTACCCTATATTGGATTAGAGATATTGCGTGTTAACGCCACAGATCCTGATAGCGGTAGTTTTGGGCAAGTCAGTTACAGCTTGATTACGGAGACTGCTAGGAGTCAGTTTAGTATTGATAATGTCACAGGGATCGTCACTAACTTAGCGGAGCTGACAGCTGGTAACACGTACGCACTGGAGTTTGAGGCTACCGATGGTGGTGGTAACAGCAGTAGAATGAATATTACATTGATAGTGGAGGACCATTCCACTCAGTCTCCAAACTTTGGCACACGAGCTGTCAGCATGATGGTACCCGAGAATTTTCCTATTAATACTATTATTCGTCAGATCAATGCATCCAACCGGTTGGCATCCCCTGTTCCCATTAAATATCAAATTTCAAATTCCACAGATGAGGTTTTTACCTTGAATGAGACAACCGGAGAACTAATTTTGTTACGTTCTTTAGACTTTGAACAAGTTGAGGCATATCACTTTATTATTGAGTCATACCAAGATGTGTCAAACAGTCAATACTCCAGCTACCTGGAAGTTGTGATAGTTGTTCAAAACATAAATGATAATGCTCCTGTTTTTACAGACGCATACGTGGTTGCTATGAATATCCGTGAGTCAGTTGGTATGAATAGTGAGGTGGCTGTCGTTCAAGCCAGTGATGAAGACTCGGAAAATAATTTTGATGGTGTGACCTATGAAATCACTGATGGCAATGTAGGGGGCGTGTTCAACATTGGACCAACCAATGGACGGATTGTTGTAGTACGAAGCCTTGACAGAGAATCATTGGATGCATACAGGCTGATTGTTACAGCAACAGATGAAGGTACACCATCCCTGTCTGCCACGGCAATAGTTGTAGTTAGAGTTTTGGATGTTGATGATGTCACTCCAAGTTTCCGTAATGCCAGTTATGTTTTTAGAGTATCCGAAAACTCCACGCTGCATTCCATTGTTGGAGTGGTCTCAGCCGTTGATGCAGACTTAACTCCAATTCAACTTGTGTACAATCTTGTGTCACTGACAGCATCTTTAAATGGGCGCTTGATGTCAGAAATTCCATTGAATCATTTTGAGATGAACCGGACTTCTGGAGCAATCCTGTTGAGCTCCAGTCTTAACCGAGCACTGGTGGACAGATACGAGTTAGAAATTACTGTCACTGATGGTAGGAATACTAATTCTACAAGTGTTGTTATTATTGTGGAGGATTCCAATAACAACAGACCAACGTTTGGTGCACTGTTTTACTCTTTCAGTATCCCAGAGCTGTCCGATGCAGATACCGCAGTGTTTCAGTTGACCGCTGGCGACGCTGATGTCGGACATAATGGAATAGTACGCTACAGGCTGGGAGATGATTGGCCTTCTGGTCTGTTTAGCATCGACTCGCTCACCGGTATTGTGGCCTTACTGGAGGCAGCTCCTTTGTATCAAGGCAGCAGCAATGGTGTGTGGGCAACTGGTACAGTGATTGCTAGCGATTTGGGAAGTGTTCCACAAAGCTCTTCTGCTACTGTCACCGTCAACTTGTTTGACATCAACAACCACCCACCCTCTCTTATGCAACTCTATTCAGATAATGTATTTGACATCTCTGGAGTGGGAGCACCAGTTCTAAACGTCACAGCTAGTGACCAAGATCAAGGAGAAAATGCTGAAATATCATATTACATTTCTTATCCTCAGGGGCCCATTTTAATCCCATTTGAGATTGACCGAACTACTGGACTGATTACAGTGAGCGGTGATCTTTCACCGGGCATGATAACATTTACAGTGATTGCAGTCAATGAAAATCCTGAACCTTTTGCTGCTCAGTTCATACTTTCAAGCACTGCCAGGGTCGAGATTACAGTGAACGGAATGAACATACATACCCCACGATTCAACCAGAGTACATATGAAGGTCGGGTCTTAGAATCAGAGGACAATGGCACTAACATTGTTCAAGTGCATGCCACAGATGATGATGATAATACAGTATCTTATTCCATTCAGTCATCTGAAGTGCTTCCTTTTGCCATCAATGCGAATGGACTCGTCTCAATAAATGGTACACTAGATAGAGAAGAGGAGGATGTGTATGATATTGTAATTGTGGCTACTGATGATGGGGTTCCTCGTAAGAGCACCACTGCTAATGTCCGGATAAGTGTCTTAGATGTGAACGACAATGAGCCGGTATTTGATAAAGATGTCTTTGAGGTCTCAGTCATGGAGAATGTTCAAATAGGGGCTGAAGTGACGATCATCACTGCCACTGATCAAGATCTGGTGGAGAATTCACAGATAACCTACGGGTTGAATGAAACAAGTGTTTTTAGAATTGACCCCAAAACTGGTAGAATTGTTACTAGAGGTGAAATCGATCGTGAAGCAGTTGCTATTTACTATCTAGAAATCTCCGCCACTGATAATGGGAACCCTGTACAAAGCTCATCTGCAGTTGTACTAATTTCGGTGGAAGGTGAAAATGAGTTCACACCAGTTTTTAATACTACTCTAAGAGTTTTCATGGTAGAGAATGGACTTTCAGCGGGCAGTGTGGTAGGAAGACTATATGCTTATGATGAGGATCAGGGTAGAGAAGGAGAATTGAAGTTTACATTTTTCAACTACAAAGAACATAATCCCAATGACTATTTCTATATCAACAGCTCTGGGTTTATTATACTAAATGTGACATCACGAGTAAGCACTAGTCCAGTGACCACAAGCCGAAGGAAGAGACAAGCCACCGATCCCAGTACTGATTCTATTACTATTGAAACAGGAGTTAGAGCTGAAGACAGTGGAGCAAATCCTAGTTCAGTAGAGACAGAAATCACTATTTTCCTACCAAATGAGTATGTTGTACTGTCTCGTATCTCCGAGGTTAATTCAACAAGTTCTCCCATTGTTGTAGTGATTGCAGCTGTATGTAGTGCAGTGGTGTTGGCCGTGATTGTTCTAATTGTAATTTGTTTGTTGTACCGTTGCCAACGACGACGATATGACAGAAACAAACTTTACAGTCCTACCGCTCTATCGGAAACAGAATCTAATCGCTTGTCCAATGGTACCTTCACTCCAACTAATACAAACGGAGTTATTCATAGTGACACTCGTGCTGATGCAACTGGCACAAGACTGACTGCTGTTCCAGAGGCCGCACACGCACAAGTTTCTACTACATCAGACAGTGAGCCAGCTAGTGGTATATTTGGTGATGATGAATCTGAATCTGTTTCAGGAATGCAGTCTAGGACTCGAGCTAACAATCCAGAGCACGTGTCGCCGAGTGGGAGGCATCGATCGCCGCAGCACTCCAGACCTCCGCCAATATCACGCAGCACTTCAGATCTGGCAGCTGTAGTAAATGGTCATAACTCTAATAGTTTCCTGCGGAGACCGGACGATGAAGAGGCACATCCATACACAAGGGACCAACTAATTGCAATATACGCAGCCAATGCTAATCTCCTAACTAATAGTCCATCACAAGACTCCATTCACATGTTTGGCTCAGAGGGTGGAGGTGAAGCAGATGGGGATATTGATATGGACAACTACATGTTCGCCAAGTTTGGCGGTGGCCTTGATTCAGCTGATGAGGAATCTGTTGTAGGAATAAACAACGATGCTTACACGGTCAGCAGTCGAGGAAGGAGCTCGGTAGCTTCAAGATCTTCGGGTGGCGGCATTGACGAAGGCCCGGAAGACTTGTGGCGAGGCTCACGCACGTCAGGATTCCGTCCGCACAGAGTCACCGATGTCATTGATGAAATGCATGCAGTCTTGAGTCAGGAAAGCCTTAGCCAGTCAAAAGAGAAACGAAAACCCAAGCCCTTGCCACACATGATGCAATTCCAGGAGACGTCATTTACAAAGAAGCCAACAAGTGGTTCATACACACGTCACACAGGGAGCATGCAGAATGTACGCTATCCAGATCATGTTGGTAACAGCCAGTACGAGGGATATGACGGAAGAAGATCAAGTAAAAGCCAAAGTCAAAGTCATTATGCATCTTCAGGAGCAATATATCCATTAAGCTACAGCAGCCGAGCATCAGAACTTACCTTACCACCATATAGGGCAGGAGAGGCCCCGCCTCCTTATGGTACTGAACTTTCACCTCCAATGCGACCAGTTAATCCACCTGAAATGAGAAGGGATTCCCAGAGCAGTGATTCTGACTCATCGGAATATCCAGCACCCAACCCACCTGTAACCAGTTACGGGCCCCCACCCATCTCACCGCAACCATCTCTACCCACAACAAATTCTACACTTTCATTGGACAATCCTATATTCCAGTCACCGCTTTATGGCAAGCAGTATAAAGCAGCTAAGGCCGCCGTCCCACACCCACACTCTGGCAGTGTACCCCAAATCAACATGTACAATGCAGGCAGTGTACACGGTAGCATCGGCCAAGGCATGGACAGACAGCAGAGATACAATGTGAACAATGGAAATCTTCGTGCATAGCACACTTCAATTTTATTGTAAATAGGAATCATAATTATAGAGTCGCCATATTACATACAACTTATTTATTAACTACTTGTTATGTACAATGCTATACTATATAAAATTTTATATCTATTGCAGACTTATATTGTAATCAGCATACAAATTAAATTTGTGCATTTTTATGTGTGAAAATTACAAATTATTAATACAAATTTTAACAACATAAAAAAATTCAGAAATTCAATACGTAATTAAGTAGAAAAACATTTTGACAAAATATTGAGACCTATTTGGTATAACTGAACATTTAATGTCAAAGTCATAATTATATAGTTATTGCTGGGGTGCATAGTTATTAATGGTGTCCAACAAATTCCAGTATTGTGGGCCTGAGTCGTACACAGCTGTGGTGAGGACACCCAGCGTGGCCTTTGATCCGTTTTTCATCAGCCATTGCCGGAACATCTGTACCGCCTGTTCGGTTACCGAGTGGATGTTATCCATCTTGATGGCGTATATGTCGGGCTCACCGACATTAAGCAGTCTACCCAACCCCTCCCACTCTGCTGTCATTTTGGAAGCGAGTTGCATGAACATCCTATTGTGGGAACGAATCAACTTGATCGGTGTCGCATCACCTCCGAGCAGAGTGAATATAAAATTAGCCTGTTCCACATTAGGCATTCCACCTGATGGATTGGCTGCTGGTGATGGTTGTGGTGGTGGAGGTTGATACATCATCCCTTGCTGCTGCCGTTGCTGCTGCTGTATATTCCTAGTACTATAAGTAGGGGCAGGCCCTCCAGAAAAATGACCAACTAAAATAGAAAAGAGAAAAAATCACAAGTGTTGTAGTTTTAAAATTGTGTGACTTACATCGACTCTTCTTTGGAGCCAGTACAATTCTGTTACCAAGTGGCGGTTTCTCCACTCTATTCTGGCCGGTCAGAAAAGCATAAAGGTTAGCAAACTCATCATCATTGGGTGTCAGGCGATTTGAAGATATAGAGTAACACGTGGCCCCTCGTATGGCCGGCGGGATGTACTCCATCATCTCCCTTTTGTCAGCATCGATAAACACAGCCCGGAATGCAATATTACTGGAGCTGTTCATCAAATTGTATACAGAATAACCCACCACATGGTTGCCATTCGTCAGCTGATCGTAAAATTTTTTAGTGATGATACACAGCACCACGTTAGAGTCCTTAATACTTCGCTCATACCACATTGGCCAACTGTCTGGTGGATCGTCATATTCAAACAAATCAACGCTAACATCAACTTCCATGCGTGTCAAACAAACGGCTAACTTCAAAACAGGATTAGTCTCAAGAGAGTCAACAGTATCACTAAAATGCAAAATAAAGACTTTTTTACTTTTTTGTTTACCATTGTCTAGTTGTGGTGTATTTCTATGCGAAGAGCTTGAGAATACTTCGCGTTGATTGTGACCACGTAAAGGGACATTACCTGATGATCCTTGATCACCTTGATTTCTAAATACATGTGGAGAACCTTGTAAGACTTCGTGAACAAAAGGAGGCGTATTGGCAGATTCTTGATCACCTTGATCTCTGTACAGTGAGTGACGGGCTACAACTGAAGGTGATTCCGTACTTAATTGTGGGGGGACACCTTGATTGATTAAATTTTCTTGATTTAGTCGCGTATTTAGTAACGACATAGGATTTATTTTTTGTGGCAGTCTCGGTCCTTCTGCTTGACCCAGTGAAGTGCGTTGACCTACTTCCATTGCAATGCTCTGACTAGCTGTACTATTGTTCTGTTGATTCCTGTGGGCTAACAATGGGATCTCCCTTAGTGATTGCCTTGCTTCCATGTTTGGAGTTGCTGAAGTAGTTCTTACAGGCAGTTCTTCAATCGAGCTAACGCTTTGATTCACTGTGCCACCATTGTGTTGATTCAGAAGGTTGTTTCGTAGCGACAGTGGATTCCCATACTGTGTTTGTATATCTAAAGCTGTTCGATCGAACAAAGCAGGTCGATCTAAACTCACTGGTTGCCCATGAATTGAATTTATGCTTTGATTGGTCATACCATTCTGCAGTGACAGTGGCTTCCCTGCTATTGGTACATTCATCCGTAATCCATAATTATTGATTTGATGATCATAATAAACATGTTGATTTGTTTGCTGGTGATTTAGTTGTCCTAACGTAGCACTATTGCCATTAAAAACAACTTTATGCCTCTTGTCTTGCGGTCCACCTTGACTTGGCACACCATATGTAGCAGTGTGGTCATATGATGACGGATGGCAAATATTATTGCCGGTCATTGATGCATTTCCGTTTACTGAGCTTAGCAAACTCTCTTGTAAGCTCGGTTGTGAGTAATGCTGGCCCTCATTACGATGCATACCTTGGTCAATGTTGTGAGGGGATTGTTTCGGTATGCTACCAAAGTCAAGGCGCTCGTGTCTGTCCACAGATCTTCCATGGCCAATTGAACTTGAAGGTTGACTTTGAAAACCTGAATATCGTGGCTCGCTCAAATAGCTGCTAAAAGAGCCATGAGCATCACTGGGTTGAACATGTAGTGAAGAATTAATTCCGTTAAACATGCCAGTAGAAACAGGTTGTTCGTGAGCGAAACTGGGAGTCGCCCGAGGAGTCGCCAACTGATCAGTAACACCAGGACGATTCCGATTCATCTGACGTATTCTATTTTGATACATGTATTCGTCATATACGTGGTCTTGAATTGGTAAATTTTCCACTGGTAAACTCTCAGCCTCCATTTTCCCAGATTTCGTCAAAAATTTATCCACCCCTTGAATTACCTTATATAGAAATACAAATACATAAATAGACATTGGCACGTGATCTCACTGATTATTAACACTGGTTTCTTTGGGAAACTTCTTTTTGTGGAGGCTTTAACTGCATATAGCTACATACAGCTACATAGCTAGTTGCTATGTGAGTAGCACTAAGTACTTCCTACTCATTCTATATATCAATACATAAAGAATTTTGCGTGGGAGGATCAAAGCCGAAAACAGTGCTATATGAGCCTTATCCGCAATTACGTCACGATATAAAAATGTCGGCGTTATGGGGGGACAATGTACAGAGAGCCTATGGAGAGGTTAGCGTTTCGCTATGTTCGCCGTGTACAATGCAGGAGAAAACTCTGGTGAGACATGTAAACTATCTTCCGATGTAGGCCATACATTTTCGTGCTTTTAAAAAAGTCCTAGGGCTGGTTTTGCTTTAATGAGGCATTTTGCAGAGTGGTCAAATATAGTAAAACCAACTTTTAGTCGCTTCCACTCTATCCTACGATGTTTTCTAGTGCGAAAGTGCAGAGTAGTGGGTGTATGGGCTGTCAAGGCAATGTTTTCTGACAACCCGTCATGGCGCCTTGTCCAGGCGTATGGCCTTCAGAGCCCATACACCAACTACTTTGCACTTTCTCGCACTATAAAACATCGTAGGGTAGAGTGGAAACGACAAAAGTTGGTTTTTCTATGTTTGACCATAGATATACTAACCTTACAGGGATTGGAAACGGAAGTACATCACGTGCTCGGTATCTAAGGAAAATATATGTGGGCGGCAAATTTCTTTGAAGTGTATCCGTGTTACGCCCTTCCCACTTCCTGTTTTCGTATAGCTCGTTTATTCGTGTAGTTATAGCTTAATACTCATGACGAAAATGTTTAGGAGAATGCAACTGATGAAACGTCCGAGTTTGAAGAGGTTAGTTGCTGTAAAGCGGATAATATTTTCAGTTTTCCATTCAGTGCTTGTGTACCTCTAATAGGTGAATAATAATTAATTATTAAGTTTTTTGTGGGTATTTTGCCCAGTCATACCATCGTACATACGGTAGGGTTCCCTTTATTGCATTGCAATAATGTCTTATAGTCGGACATGGACGACCTGTCCAATTCTTTGTGTACCCGTACTGAGCTCAGGCATATATATTTGCTAGCAATAATTATTGAAATATTGGGTTTATATGCATGTGCATAAAGTACAATGGTTAATGTGTAGGCATGCCACGTAAATTAAAGCTTTATCATGAGAAGAATCTTGAAAGGAGGCGGAGCAGGAAGCTGAGAGAGCTGCAGCCTGAGATTGAAGAGGAGAATACTGAAAGTGCAGAGACTCCGAATACTGAAGGTTATAGTAATGGAGATACCATTTCACAACTTTCTATGCCAAATGGCTGGAGTAGCTTAGCTGCTACACAAATCAGTTCTTCATATCTATCTGCACCAATCCTATTTTATAAGATGCAATCAACACATAGTATGCAAGCCGAATTAAATTCAACACCCTTAAAAATTACTCACTGTTTGCAGATAAACCCTGATTTTACATGGTTGCTATTTGTGCAAAACCACTTATTAGACACTACAACTGAATGCAGTGCGCTTAAATCAGTTCCTTGGGTTGCAAATCCTGAAATAATTGCAGAGCTCTTCACCAAAATAGACAGTCTTTTTGTATGTGCTGGGCATTGTGATAGTCATTTTGTGCAAATGGTGTTATCAAAAGGAAAAATAATATCCCCTAGTGGAAACATTGCTGCATATGTTGATGACTTGAATACTGTTCATACAACAGAGTGTGAGCTGCCATGTACATCAATCAAATGTGCTTCTTGTAAAGCATACAGGAGAAATTTAAGAGCCATGTACAATAGATGGTCCGCAAAGCAAAGTGGAAATCTGTCTTCTGAAATCATTGATACAACCAGTGATGTTAACGATAGGTATTTAAACACCCCACAAAAGAAAGCCAAAATTTATACCCTACGGAAGAGGGCACACATAGCGGAAGAAGAGGTGAAAAGACTTGAAGATAAAGTATGTAAACTAACTGCACAAGGCGATGAAGTAGACACAGATTTAGAACAAGATTTGTTTTGTATTATGGATGACAACAAATTAGACCGCACGACAAATTAGATGGCAAATTAGACCGCACGACAAATTAGATGGCACCCAATGCTGATAAAGTGGTGCTTAAATTTAAAGCTGTTATCTAATTCTGCATACAATGCTTTAAGGACTACTGGGTTTTTAACATTACCATCAGAAAGAACACTTAGAGACTATACATACATTACTTTTCTAATAAGCCAGGTTTTCAGAATGAAGTTCACCAACAACTAATGGAAGAAATTAACCCACTGGGGTTATCAGAATCAAAGAAATATGTTTCTCTGATAATAGACGAAATGAAAATCAAAGAAGGGCTTGTGTATAATAAACAATGTGGTAAAGTTGTTGACCTTGGTGATATCAACAATGAGTTGATGCATGAATGCTATGGCACGACTTAGAAGGTACATTCTCTATCACAGCAGCTATACTACTACGCATCAACCCAGACGCCATATATAGTTAACTAGCTATATAGATAACTGTATTAGTTTAAAACACCACTCGAATATAGATTATACAGCTAACTATTATTCCGTCTCGTGCGGTTGCTATGCGGTTTACGTAATGTTATTACTCGGACGTATCCGGATAATATAACGAATATATTACGTCACGCGTAACGCGGATAGTTTTGTGTTCTAGTGCCGTTTCCAATCCCTGTAAGGTTAGTATATCTATGGTTTGACGACTCTGCAAAATGCCTCATTTAAGAAAAACCAGCCTTAGGACTTTTTTAAAAGCACGAAAATGTATGCCCCTACGTCGGAAGATAGTTTATATGTCTCACCAGAGTTTTCTCCTGCATTGTTCACGGCGAACATAGTGCGTTAACCTCTCCATAGGCTCTCTGTACATTGTCCCACCCATAACGCCGCCATTTTTATATTGTGACGTAATTGCGGATAAGGCTCATTGCAGATATAGAACCGGAAACGCGTGAACAGTGCTATATTGGGTAGTTATAGAACCGGAAACGCGCGAACAGTGCTATATTGGGTAGTTATAGAACGGGAAATAAAATGAAAGACTTTAAACCTCTTGTTTTCACTGTATATACTGATGGACAATTCAGTAAACAGTAGGAAACACTGGGATACATCAATGCTAAAGCCGTTCTGCTGAAAGATTGGTAAGGTTGGACGTTTTATAATGGCGCGGGAATTTGTAGAGGAAATTCTCTATAACAGTTAAAGCATTGCCTTGCTCGTGCTATATGAAAAATAAAGCACTCGGCACTCGATGCTAATATAGCACTCGGCTTCGCCTCGTGCTATAACCATCTCTGCCTCGTTGCCTTGTGCTTTATTTTTCATATAGCACTCGCGGCGATGCTTTAACCCTTACATATAGTCCCACTCACTGAGTATCACTTAGCAACTATCATTGAATTGATAGAGAGAAAGGAGAGATTTATAATTGGCATAATTATATTAAAGTCACTTGTATGGCATAACTATCCTACTGACACGACTCTCATTTGGTTTAGCAGCATTTATTGGCAAGTCATCCCACTAATTTTGCATGGCCAAACTGCCTTTTATCATGTGGCCAAACCACTTTTTCTTTTACATTTTTGTTCTATAATCTATAAATGCATGGTGTTGCCAGACAGACACTCAGGATATAAACCAATTTACTACAACTCTGGGAATAAAGCCCCCTTTATCACCAGACATGTACTATACATAAGAAAATTTATCAAAACACTCTAATAGAACGTTCACGTATTACTACACATTTAATTTTCTGTGATACTGTATTATGTACTTGTAGTCTAACTGTTCATGTGATGTAGATAAATATATACTACCAAGTTGTACGCATTTATATAGCCAAATCAAATTCTATATATTATTTTGGTGCATACTTATTCACTATATCTAACAAGTTATAATAAGATGGTCCTGACTCATACACTGCACTACTGAGCACACCCAGTGTAGCAGTAGACCCATTGGTGTCTAACCATTTCTGGAACATTTGCACAGCTTGCTCCTGTACCGAATCTCTGTGATCACTCTTTATAGCAAACACATTGTTCTCCCTGATTTCCAACATTCTGGCTAATACCTCCCACTTTGCCGTCATATTTGTCGCAAGTGTTGCAAACATTTTTTGATAACGAAGTGACTTGACTTGTGTAGTGTCCTTGCTAAGCAGGTCAAACATCAATTTAGCCTGTTCGTTTCTGTGGCTAGAGACAGGAGCACTTGGTTGTGGTGCATTAATTGGAGATCTTTGTTGATACATGTGATCTCTGTTGATGGGAACATGTTGGCTTCTGGCTTGACCAACTGCAAAGGGAAAACATACCACATAAGGCTAAGAATAATTTTGTATACTGTATAGTGTGCTTTTTGATGAGGGGAAATATTGACGGATTTGATGTTAAGCTGGCAATGCGTCAAAATTTAGTTTCTAGTAGTATAGCAAATACAAGTGGCCTGAAATGCTGTCTGTCAATATTTCCCCTTTGTGTTATACGGATTAGGGATGGATGATACCAACAATTTATTTCATGTCACGATATATCATGAGAGTAATTATCACGATAATCGATATTATCATGATATCAGTTTTAGCTAACAATGACAGTGTTACAAGCACTAAAATTGTGAACATGCATAGGATGTAATTTTTACTGATGTTATAAAATTTGAGTAATAAATGTCACAATAATCACGATATTGATGATAATATTGTGCTGCTGATATTACGATATCAAAAAATTCTCTTCAATATATCGATTATTGTGACACTTTAATATCATGATAATATTGGTATATTGCCCAACCCTAATACGGATATACAGAAAAAAATACATACCAGTGGTACAGGAAGCAAACTAAGCCAGATCAGGGCTCCATGAAGCTTCATCGAACCCTTATAAAAATCAAGTGCACTTCAGCCAATACCCAGAGCTCAGTCAGGCTCAGTACATGTTTCAACACATACCACTATGTTTATTAAGCATTACTGTATCCAAATACATAGTAAGCCCGACTAAGCCCTGCGCTAGCAGAAATTTTGGCACAGAATTTAATATTTTAGTAGAATGTACTTAAACTTCAGTGAAGCTTGACCGACTCCCCCTATAGTCTGGGGCTGGGAGCCTGGGACAAATATCAGTTTTTGGTAACTGAACACATTCTGATTAAAAAACGAACAAATGTTTGAACATTCTTTAGTTTTACATCAAGGATGGTATATTACAAACTATAAAAGTTACACATGTGTTAGGAAGGATTCAAATAAAACAATGTTTAATCTTTGTAAGGAATAATTAAGCCAACTACTAAAATATGGCTTGATATAATGTTCGAGTAATGATTTTAGCAAGGTAGCAAACAAATATCCAAACACTTGTCTCAGCCCTAGTGTATAATAAAATTTGTACACAAAATAAAATGCAAAAACTAAATGTTACTTGTCAAAAAATAATATTGAGTTAAATTTGGTAATTTCTCTTTTGTGGTTAATTTAATATACTGAATGGCTTCTGTACAGTAACACAATTCTCTAAGATAATCCCCAACACTAATATGATAGCACTAAATGTACATATGTAATGATTACATAAGGCGTATTCCCTTAGTACAAAGCACACACAATACTGAACTATAAATAGCTACTACGTATATAACCTTTGTAGTTAATATAACATGCTGATGAGTGACGATGTCACCAATGACATCATTACCATCACACAACAATACATGCATAGAATTTGCTGATGTAAAGAATTACTGCAACCAATCAAAACTCCTCTGGTAAGGGAATATTTATGACTACGTCTTATACCCTGGCCCCAACTGCTGTTTTTGGAAAAATAGTCTGCCCAATATAAAAGAAAAATGGTGGGAACTGACAGACTCAAGTGTGTTGATTATATGGATAAAAATTTCACTCATACACTCAATAATAGTTGATAAGAATACAATACATAACAGGAAGGCTAAATGTTGTGTTAACATGGGCATTTAAATCATTCAGGTTGCTGGCATGGATACCATTTGAATTATTTGATCAACTACAAGTTATCTCCATAAAAGTTATGAATCTTATTTGGGGGTCATTAATTAGGAGCAAATTTACTATATACCACTGGTATCAAACTTCAAACTTACATCTACTCTTTTTAGGTGCAAGTTTAATCACTTTCCCTAGTTTTGGTTTCTCAATTCTGTTCTGTCCAGTCAAAAATGCATACAAATTAGTAAACTCATCGTTGTCAGGAACATTAAGATCGTTGGAAGAAATACAGTAACAGGTAGCCCCTCGCATAGAAAGTGGAATATCTTCCATATTCTTTTGACTGTCAAGGAACACGGCTCTGAAGGCAATGTCTTTGGTGGGGTCACCCATCAGGTTGTAGATGGCATATCCTTTGATGCGATTTTGTTCGGTGATGCTTTTATAAAAATCCGGTGTGATGATACAGAGGACAACCCTGGAGCTCAAGATTTCCCTTTCGTACCACATGGACCAATTGTCAAGAGATTTATCTTGTTCAAACAGATCAATAGAAACATTGATCCCCATGTCTCTTAGTACCGTGGCAAATAAAAGCAAAGCACTACTGTGACGACTATTTTCAGGAATAGAATGTAAAATAAAAACCTTTTTCTTTGGAATGTTGTCGCTATGTTGTAGACTTGTGTAATCCTCATCAGTTCTTATTGTAAGAGCAGCACCACTTTGTGAATAGCTTTCATTTACAAAAGGAAGACCTTCTTTCTTGCTATCCCTTGGTTGTTGATGGGTCTGTATTTGAGCTCTTCCTGGCCCAGGTTGTCGATGAGTGGTAGGATCTTGGTTCTGACCAATTTGTTGCTGACCACTCCCTTCTGCTGGTGCTATGTGCAAGGGAATATGCATTGAACTAGGTTGGACTGACTGATTCTCACTCAAGGAATTACGAAGACTGCTTCCTTCTGCTGGTGCTATGTCCGAGGGCATATGTATTGAACTAGGTTGAACTGACCGATTCTCACTCAAGGAATTACGAAGACTACTTCTTTCTGCTGGTGCTATGTCCAAGGGCATATGCATTGAACTAGGCTGAACTGACTGATTCTGACTCAAGGAATTACTACCCTCTGGGGGAGGCATATGTATCATACTAGATTGATTCTGACCAATAGAATTATTAATACTAAGAACCTCGCTAGGAACAGTATTAATGCTGTTAGGTTGTGAGGTGTTTTCATTCTGCATAAGATAGGCAGATACATTTCTAGAACTGACCACACTTTTACTGTTTCCAGATATTACAATTTCAGTACCCGCTTGACTATTGGTCTCAGCCTGGGCCTGGGTCACGGCTATCGAGGGTAGACAGTAGTCGGTTGTACCAGATGGAACCATTTGTTCAATTTCACCAACATATTGACTTTCATCGAGTTGTGCTATCGTCGAACTCATCGTATTGAAAATCCCGTTTAATAATAACAACAATAATGCAAGTAACAACTCATATTGCCGAGGAGAAAATCATCATACTTTAAACAACGGTCACGTGCGATAGGGGTATTCCCATAAAGGAAACCGGATGAGGGCGCGACGCAAGAAAATAACAATTGACTTCAATCTGTACGTGTCGTAGCCAGACTGACTTAGCATAACTGGCCACGAATTGGGCCGTGACCCGTGTGAGAATCAAGATGAGAATAGGTGCACATATACGTAAAAGGTAGAAGGATATGCACTTCTAAGATCTACGGCAGAAGGTAGAGCAATATCATGACGGGTAACGTAGGTGGCAATACCATACCTTGGTTACACAATATGCAATACTGTAGACAATACTGGCATGATAAGCCATATGAGTGGTGGTGATAAAGCATGCAGATTCAACTGTAAATTCACAGTGCATGGTTGCATAGTATATTCAATAGTTTCCAGTATTGTGGTCCTGACTCATGCATTGCTGTAGCGAGGACCTGAATTGTAGCTCTTGATCCATTCTGCCTCAGCCATTGTTGGAACATCTTCACTGCTTGCTCAGTTACTGAATACGTGTGATCTCTCCTTATGGCGTATATGTTTGCCTCACTGATGCCCAGTGCTCTACCCAGTGGCTCCCAGTCTGCTGTAAGATTAGATGACAGTTGTGCAAACATCTTGTTGTGAGAATGAAGCGACATGACAGGTGTAGTGACCATTTTCAGTCGTGAAAATATCTTCTCATCTTCTGACATCACACTTGCACGATGAGGCATTGCTACTGTTTCACCGAGCTCCGGTGGTTCTGTCCTATTTTGAGGAGTCAGAAAGGAATAAAGACTTCGAAAGTTTTCACTCCAACCGTCAGTTTGTTTTTGGTTAGGAATATCCTTTAGCATGATGTGATACGAATTAGCTCCTCGCATGCTAAGTGGAATATGGTTTTTGTCCACTTTGCTCTCAAGAAAAATGGGTATAAATGGTGTTTTCCCACCTGACATTAAATTGTAAGCACTATTCCCCTTTACATGATTAGTGGTAAGTCCATTGTAGAAGTCTTGGGTGATAATGCATAGCACTATTTTAGAATCTTTGAGTTCTTTTTCATTCCACATGTTCCAGTTGCCATGAAATTTGTCCTTCTCAAACAGGTCAAGAGTAATGTCAACATTAAAACTTCTCAAGCATGACGCCAATTGTAGTATAGCATCCTGTGAAATAATGTCTTCTTCTTCAGTAAAATGTAGAATAAAAACTTTGTCGGTTTTATTCTTGCTAGGTAGCTCCTCTCCATTTTGTCTTGCAGCCAATGGTTCGGATAAGTCATAATGACTTGGCTCTGTGATGGTTTCATCATTAAGTGAAGGCCCCGGAGGGTTTACTGGTGAAAATCGCTCACTGTTAGCGTGCGCGTCATAATTGTACGATTGCAGGTCAACAAGATCGCTTTGTACATGTTGATCAGCTTGATCTTGGGGCTGATGGCGAGTTACGTCTAAATTTTCATCATGACAGGATACCTGCCTGTCGGTTAAAACGCACCTTTCCGAATTTCTCTCGAATTGGTTTACAGCACTGGTAGATTTTAGCTGCTCCATTGACCACTCATCAATATTTGTGGGGACTTCCCAATTCACGTGACTAAGTACACAACCCAAAATATTAGAAGCAGGGATGATGTCACGCCGTAGCCGGACTGATGTATAGTGAACAGCCAAAGACAATAAAGTCCAAAGGATTGATTCTTTGCATCTTAAGAGGGACAGTAGAGAAGTAAAGGTCTCCAGAGTGTCCATTGTAAAACATACCTAGCTAGCTACAATGTTAAGCATGCATCCATATTTAATTTGTTTGTTGCTGCAGCTAATAACACTAAGAGTATGATCTACATACAATGAATGCAAATGGGCGTCTGATCAAGTCTTTGATGTTTTTGTTGATTGTTCATCTGATGAACCACATTGGATTGATGAAATCCCTCGTTTTACACCCCTTTCCTCAGAGACTGCATATGTACAATGATATAACAGGCAGTAAACCATGTACAGAATAACTGGCATTCTCACCATATACGTCAGTAACAGGATCAAGAGACAATTGTGCTCTCTTCGCATTAGTAATAGCAATTTCCAGTGTCTTCCAAGTGGCAGATGGAGTTGAATCCAACCATTTCTGTAGTGTCCTTCTAAGACAATCTTTACATTCTCGATTGTCCTTTTTAATAATTTCAACTTGTTTATCTAATCCCAACTCTATAGCAATATCTTCCCATTCACTGGCATACTTGTGGACAACGTATCTGTTAAGATCTCTCATAGATGGAACATCATCCTCTATTATATCAAAAACACAACAGCCAAATACATGCATACAGTGATATCTCCATTAACGGCCAATTACCTCCATAATCTACCTAGTTATAATGCAAAACAAATCCCCCTTAGCCAAAGTAAAGAAAACCCTTTATAAGCTAAGGCCACAAAAATTTGTCCCAATGCTGTCCACAATATATAGAGCTAGCTACTTGTAAACTATTACAACTTACTGTTTTGAAGTTGACTGAACACCACAGCACCATCTACTAGTACTAATTTTCTAACCGATCCTGTAGCTGGAACATGTAGAATTAACATTTGCTGTATACAGTATAGCTAGCTGTGTATATATTAGCTAACACTGTAGCTATGTGGGAAAATTTTGGAGGGTAAAATATTGGCAAATGAACTGGCTTGGCCGATCATAGCATTGACAAATATAATATTCTTAGAGGTGCGTTAATCGGTAATAAAGACATTGCATGTTAGCAGGCACGTAATCATTTATCGGAGAAGTGATACTCATTTCTTGTAGTCCAATTGAACCCTTTGTGACTAGTTAACCAAGTTATACAGCTGTTCACTTACAAACTTTCATCATGTCAATTGATTTCGTTGGTGGGCATGACCTCAGTAATGATGATGAACTTATATTAAAACCGACTTGTTATGAACGAGGTGCAAAGGACGATAGTTTGTCCATTTTACTGCGTAGTCAAAAAATGAGCGCTTTGGTTTATCATAACTGAAATAATTGGCAAAATATTGGTGAAGAGCTCACAATTCGCCAACTTTTTCCCACTCCAAAATTTTCTCACGTACGATACAGTTGGCAAATTACTTTAAAGCCTATACATTAGATGACGTATTAAGTTACTATTAACATCAATAACAAATAGCACCAACTTACTAGGTTGATCGTTAGGTTTTAACAGCAAATTGTAAGCATCTTTTGAAATTAATCTTTTTGGATTCACTTTGGTACACCACACATCTCTGTCAATTGCTAGTGTATCAAGACGTATATGCGGAGCACAGTTCTCATCATGCTGTACAGGACACTCCATATAAGCAATTGGCTGTTGAGCCTTGGAAATACAACGCTTATGAGCATCAAGGATGAAGGACCGTAGGTGTTCTTGTAGTAGATCCCACCTCTGTTGCCACAAATCTATATTGTACACTTCCTGTTGGAGCACATAGATGTAACATTTAATGGAAAAGGTCACGGAACACTGCTCCAAAGCAAAGCCCTGTTTTTCACTATTGAAATCAAACACTCCTATGCCACGAAGAACACTGCATGTAAAAACAAGAAAACAATAATCAGGCAATATAGCTAGATAATTCATTACGCACTTACCGACAGATGCGATGGCCATTGTTTTGACACCACTTGATGGTTGATATTAAAACATGATTGAAAACAGTGTCAGGTATAAATTTATCAGGGAAATAAAACAACATGACATTGTCAGTGTGTCCCTCAGGTTTTATGTATTTCTCACCTTCATTGTATACAAGCATAGAGGGAATGAAGAACACTCTACCAGTATCAGGAGTCCCGTAAGAGTCAACTTCATTAAATTTAGTATCTTTGTGTATTTCTACTGCAAGATCAAACTTCTTTAAAAATGCAAGAACAATTTTTTTATCATAACCGGATCTCTTTGATATATCATCAAATAGGGATTCTTCTAGTATACCGAATTCATCAAAACGATTAAATTTTTTGCGAAGTGCAGCACTAGGCCTTGGTTCTGCATAACTGTGTGTTTTAATGACACAAGAAACGAGGTCGGAAACATTCTGTGGTGAAATGAATATCAAGTTTTCTAACTCCTCAACTTCTGAATAATAAAGAAGAATACCTTTGGAATTGTAATACTCAAGGAGTGCCAGCATTGATTCAGGACTATTTTCTAAGCCAGCACTGGAGGCAATACCACAAGCACGCTTGAATTCAATCTCAGTTTCTTTTTGAGAGATTTCTAATATCTTTTCTTCAAATTTTAAATAAGGTACAGGTCGCTCTTCAGTAGTGGCAGAATAAGCAGCCCTTAAAGCTACAGCTTTAAGATGATTAAATGCTTCTGTATCCCGTTCTTTGTTGTCAATAAAGTGTATAGCATCAGCTTCATTTCTGGGAATGTGGTCAAAGAGAGGCTTATCAGCTAAACGTTCAATTAGTATTTTAGTAATGAGCTTTTTTTGTTCCACTGAAATATTAAATGCATGTGTTCCTACTAAGACAACGGTAGGAATACGAGGTGAGAGAGAGTCTTTATTACCCTCCTTTCCACAATGGCTGTAAATGGCATTTAGAGTAGCCTCAATGACCTGATAATTAGTTTGTGTTTTTCTGGTTTTGTATACCTTCTGAGAAATTGTGTATCGTTGCCGTCTAACCACTGGTGCATCAAGGTGTTTGGAGGCATTAAAAGTTAAGAACACTATGTCACATGACGCAAGGAATAAAAAATGTATTTCATAAAACACTTCTTGTCCACCAAGATCATAAATTACTATTCTAATTTTGCCGTCAGGTACTGCCTTATTTAGCATAATATCTTTTGCTGCTGTCATATCCACATCTTTTAAATTCTTCTGATTTAGTTCTGAATCAGTAGGTTTGACCATTGCTTCTCGTAATTCATGTTTATAATGAACAGAAATATCTTTCAAATGTTCATAAAGTTCTTTAAGTTTCCAATCAGTTACACAGTAACGATCCACAGTGCACGTGTTACTGACATCTGCACCCATTGTTGAAGGTTGTTGTGGATTAAAGTCTTTACCAAGCAGTGAATGCATAGTAGACGTTTTTCCAGATCCTTCAGCACCGAGCATTACCAGCTTGAATTGATTTGCTGCACATTTTCCTTTTTTGACAGCTAGAGTATAGGCCAATGCCAATTCATTATTAATGAGTTGCAGCTGCTGCGGCTCCTGCTCCAGCTCCAGCTGCAGCTCTTGTTGCTCCTGCACCTGCTGCAACTCCTTCTGCAGTTCCTGCTCCTGCTGCAGCTCCAGCTCCTGCTGCAACTCCTGCTCCTGCTGCAGCTCCAGCTCCTGCTGCAACTCCTGCTCCTGCTGCAGCTCCAGCTCCTGCTGCAACTCCTGCTCCAGCTCCTGCTGCAGCTCCAGCTCCTGCTGCAACTCCTGCTCAAGCTCTTGCTGCAACTCCTGCTCCTGCTGCAGCTCCAGCTCCTGCTGCAGCTCCAGCTCCTGGTGCAACTCCTGCTCCAGCTCCTGCTCCAGCTCCTGCTCCTGCTGCAGCTCCAGCTCCTGCTGCAACTCCTGCTCCAGCTCCTGCTGCAACTCCTGCTCCAGCTCCTGCTCCTGCTGCAACTCCAGCTCCTGCTGCAACTCCTGCTCCTGCTGCAGCTCCAGCTCCTGCTGCAACTCCAGCTCCAGCTCCTGTTGCAACTCCTGCTCCTGCTGCTCTATCACTTGTTGAGGCGTAGGTGATGGATTTCGCTGTTGTCCACTGTTGCTGGCCATCTGAACAGCTGGTTCAGTTATATAATGATTGCTTTGCTAAATTGTCTCCACTGACAAAATGTGTAGTTATACGACGTGATCACTACAAAGTGTATAATCAGTCTAAAAAAGCATTCAGATTGCTATAGCTATAGTTGTATGGTAATCTTACTGTAAGCACCAATACATACAATTATGAACTGTTACACTTAGCCATATATACTTCTTTGTGTAGCTAGCCATTTAAACTCCACGTGCACATACCTGTGTATTTTACCACATAATGAGTTTATATAATTTATATATATATAGTGTCTGCATATTCCTGTGATAGCAACACAAAATTTAGCAATGCTAAAATAAATTAGCTATATGCTCGCTTATGATTCGAACTGCAGCTCGAGGCTATACATATCAGGAAGTTTGTACTAAAAACGGAAATCTTGGACAGCTGCCAAAAACAAAAGAGGTGATTTGTCCTTGTAAAGATAAAAGAAGTTATACGTCATAGCAGCTCATGTGAGACCACAAGAATAATTAATTCTATTATTAATTCACTATTAAAAATGTTTTAGTTATATCTTGCTCGAGACCTTGCTTCACGATTAATTATATAAGTAATTTAATCATCCGGTGGCTGTTGCGGCAGCGTTTATGTGGTAATATTACAATATCGGCATTGCACTAATATCATCGGTGTCTGCCGCTTAGTGTCTGTGAATCAGCCAGAGAAACGCACTTCACATACAAGCAGGTGATTGGGATGGTCTTTGGTGACGATGAATGTACACGCCTATCGCATATATTTGAGTAGCTCAGGGGAAGTTCAATCCAAACAGCTCCTGCCACTGTCTGCCACTGACTCTACAAGTCGCTGAAGAGGAACAACATCCACTATACGAGAAGTAATTGAAGGTATATGAAGAGCGAATACAAAAGAACCACGAAACAGGGTTACTCACCAGTATTCAATATAGTAGTTTATTACAATCATTCCTTTAAGGCAAAAATGACGCGCACATATCAAGAAAGCTGCCCCTCTTTCAAATCGCCAAGTCATGAAGTACTGGGATCCAGCTGCGAATCTGGGATATGTCACGTGCTGCAGGAAATCCGACACTGAATAAGCGCCTCTCAGAATGCCCATAGGAATTACATTGATTTGCTAGTGTGGTGAATAATAATGTTTGACGTGCATGTGTTTAACGTTTTGTATTCTTGCTGGTACCATTCGATTCACAAAGAATTACTCTTTCTCGTGTTGTTTGCGAATCTCTATTATAGTAGATGAGCAGGAAGAAAAGTAAAGGTAAATTGAATGCTGTAGTATAATTCCATACATTATGTACAGTTAATGGGTCGACAAATTGGTTCCAGCTGCTGATATATCATCAAATTTCCGCAAACTTCCTGATATGGGGACATTATAACCCACTAAACAATCACTAGTAAACTCATACTGTTTCGCTGCAAAGCCTAGCTTCGTTTTTATTAACGTCCGGCTAAATATATTTAGAGCCCATAGCCAGTGACCAGTTAAATATCCACTTTGTATATAATTTTTGGATGTGAACGTCTGACTTGCAATGCAAGACTATAGCTACAAGATGGAATTCTACATGAGTTTGTGCTTGCATTAACTACATGATATTTTGATTATGTTAACAAGATCCAGCAGTTTGGATGAACCTGGCAGCATGACGATTCATTTGGGCAGCATTCTGGGACTGCATAAGCTTGCTCATTTCACTGTCTATTGTAGCAGTAACATGGAACTGGAAAGCATTTCACTGGTGTTTGACAGAGCTTTATATTCTGTCACAGTAAACTAGAACTCGTGCAGTCAATATTTAATTATGTGACAAAAACAGTAGCAAATGCAAAGTTTAGTGAATTTAGCCATTCGCTAAAATAAAAGTATCACTATAAAAACCCGATATGGTAAATATGCATGCACATCTGTAGGCACTATAGCTCTGTCTAAAGGAATTGCATAGTGTGTGCTTAAGGAATTACATAGTATACATGTGTACTTATAATGTCTACACATTTAGGCCTGTTTCTAGTACATTTATTGCTTCGTCTCGTCCGAATTTTGGCCCTTCGGCAGGTAGTCAGCTAATTTAAGTAGTCACACAAACAAAGAATTAATTATTAAATACATATATAAGAAATTTAAAGAGTGTGTTATTTTAGATAAAAATAATTTAAATACTAATAATGATATCAAGAAGCAGCGGGTTCGCCTGTCTTTTGAGTACAACTGATATAGTGGGTACTTCTTTGCCACCATAAATAAAAATGGAAAAAGCAGTCTGGTCACACAAGACTATTGCCATATAGTAATATCACTCATATAGTATAGTATACTATTATGTAGGGCAAATTGATATTGTGAGATGGGAGAGAGGATTTATAAGACAGTACAAGTTTTGTCTATATAGCTAAGTAAAATTTTCCCTATTCATTTTGTTAACTAAAGTAACTGATTATGAGTGTTCAGAATATGGTAACATATAGCTAGCTAGTATATAGCTATATTTGACTATATATCAGGGTGTAACACATAGCTACATAGCTAGTTTGTCTAGCTAACTAGCAGTTTACAGGTAGAAAACGGACTGAGTGTGGCTGTGGGAGATGGATACAAACAGACTGCATCAGTAAAACTCCCATAGACATAGATGCAGTATAAGCTAGCTACGTAGTTCAATAATTTAGTTGCATAACCTAATTATAATCTGCAATTAGTCTCGTGTAGCCAGACCACTTTTTCCGTTTCATTTGTGGTGGCGGAAAAAAGGGTCTGGTTACCTTACCTTAGATTTTTTGTGCCGTAGAATCCAGATTTTGTTGGGCATTGATTGCTAAAATGGAAGTGTTAAACGAGCGGCACCTGTGATATATAGGCGGCCAATACATGATTTACCACACTGCTTATTAAATAAGCCTGTATCACAGGTGCAGCTCGTTTAACACTTCCTCTTTAAGCAATCAACGCCCAACAAAATCTGTGGATTTTTACAGCACAAAAATCTAAGGTAAGGTAACCAGACCCTTTTTTCCGCCGCCAATAAAAACGGTCTGGCTATGTGAGACTGATCCGTAATTGCATTTTTACGTTATGAAGCGGTGGAAGTTGGTATTGTAGCGACTGAAAGTTCCTTGCGCGCCCTGCCAGTGCAGCAAATATGAGCGATAATTGAGCTATGGCTGATGAAAATAAGTATGTGATGATGATAAACAACATTTGCAAGAAAAATGCTTTTCCATCATATCTACTTGAAATTTGGGTAATATAAACAGGGGCAATTCTAGCAATATTACTGAGTAGTTTCTAGTGCTGAAACGAATAGCAATTTTTACTATTCGAATAGTTAGTTCCCAATTCGAACGAATACCGATTAATCTATTGTCCAAAACCATATATAAAAATAACCTAATACCTCTGATAAAGCAACTTATTATCAGGTTAATATGAAAAGAAATCACAAAAACCAACTAAAAAGTAAAAATTTATCTTCAAAATAAAATATAACCTGTATTCAAATATCCATTATGTAATAAAAAACAAGCAAAAAACTGATAAATGTAAGGCTTTAAATAGAAAACGAATATTCTATTGCTTTCAAACTACTCAAATATTATTATTACTAACGAATAGTCCGAATATCCGATTATTCCTTTCAGCACTAGTAGTTTCTGAGCAACTAGATTAGCTGTGTAAGTATGTAATGGTCTCCTAAAGTGTGCGAAGCACACTTCGATGTGCGTAGGGGGTCTGGGGGCATGCCCCCAGGGAAATTTTGCAAAATTGATATACAGCGATGGATTCTGAATACAATTTTACATGCAGCATCATCTATACGTTTAGTATCAACCACTGATTAAAATGGTACTATTAACTAATCAGAGATTACCATATAGCAGGAAAGTTTGGCAGTGAGAAAGTTTGGCGAATTCACTGTTATGAGCGTTTGGCAAAGGAAAAGTTTGGTGAATGGATAGATTCAGCCATAAGGTAATAATTATAAGTAAAAATTTGGATGGTTTTAGTTTGGCGAATTACGGACGATTTTCCAAATTCGCCGCTATACGGTATTCTCTTCCACCTGAAAACTAATACACCAACTTCTCTCTTATCTCTTAATACTATCCCACTAGGAACTTGGCTGTCTAAACCAATACTAACAAGCATAACTTTTATTTCACTAGCTAACTGTACTTGACCATGGTACAGGTAAGAACTTACTTGGTTTTCTTTCTATTCGCGATATTCATGATGTGCATTATATAGAATTTTAAGCTTTAAACTTATTTTGAGGAATCTGAGTGGTTTCTGGGAACCCCTGAACCGCCTCTGATAAATACCATTTACTGGAAAAACCTGAGTTCCTAGCTGATTTTGATCCAATTCTGCACTATCACAGAATAGTTCATGCTGATAATTGGCAGTTTACACTTTAAAGCCCATACAGCTATTCACAAGTATTGATGATGCATCACTTTCATAGGTGTCAAGAAAAGAAGTGTCTGTACACACCATGTGAATTGAAAGCTATACGCATGTTGCGATCTGGCCACATGACACTAATATGGCGAGACCTCAGTGGTCTGGCGTCCACCCCTAGCGTAGTAATACTAGTAATATATAGGAAACAGACCAGATTCTGCACAGTGCACCCGGCTGGCTATGCAGACAGACCATAGATATATAGTCAGTGAAACTTTAAAGTATTAATATCATACACAAAATATCCAGCCTACATGTGCCGATTTGTGCAAATTTCAGTGCATTTTTAGCTAGCTATATATAGCTTAGTTTATGCATGGTGTAAACTAAACGAGACTAAACAAATTATAAGGTAGTGAGACTAATATAATTAGCACTATAGCATTCCTTCGACAGCTCTTGTTCGTTTTCCTCTTTTTGCTTTCATCAGTGTTCTCTCTACTGAGCCACTCTTTACCTCTTTTTCAGTCTCTCTTACTGTCACTCTAGCCTATGCTTCTGCGGGTATATTCATTTCGATTTTTGTATCACACTGACCTTTTGCAGTGTTGCTGTTTGGCTTAATCCACGAAGCCATAGAACAATTCTCTAGCCAAAACATATGATCGTCAGCACGATCGCTTCGTTTCTGTCCGTGTTTGTTTGAATCATGGAACCATTCTCCAGCAAAACAGTAGGGGATCAGCACGTGAGATTATCATTGCTGTTTCCATTCGTGCTTGTTTTAATCATGAACCACGAAGCCATCCTCTTTCCGTTTCTGTTCGTTTGAATCATGAACCATGGAGCCATTCTCCAGCAAAACAGTAGGGGGGTCGGCACGTGAGATGATCTTTGTCGTTTCCGTTTGTGTTTGTTTGAATCATGAACCATGGAACCATTGTCCAGCAAAACAATAGGGGGGTCAGCATGTGAGATGATAGTTTTCTGTATCTGCTCGTGTTTGTTCGATTCAGAGTCAGCACGTGATGATCATTACCGTTTCTGTTCGTGTTTGTTTGATTCATGAACCATGGAACCATTGTCCAGCAAAACAGTAGGGGGTCGGCACATGATGATTGTTACCGTTTCCGTTCGTGTTTGTTTGATTTATGAACCATGGAACCATTGTCCACACATAATAGTGGGCAGCACGTGCGATGATCGATTCCATGTCTTCTCGTGTTGGTTTCGGGCATGAACCATGCCATGGAAACCATCTCTAATCGCCAAACCGTATGGCGGGGCTCACCCCAATTATTCGTATTAATCAATACTGTGCAAACCTCTTACAAGAGTGTGAAGCACAAATTATAAAAATATATCTAGCTATACAAAAAAGTATGTAGAATACATTGATAAATTTGCTAGACCAGCTAGCCTTGTGTTTAAATTGTTAGCATAATCAATAGCATGTTTGGGTAGAGAATTCCAAATTTTGATAGAAGGAAGAATGTAAATAAGAATCTATTCAGGCTTGTGGTTGGGTGAATAAATCTCTCATTTTGTATCGTATGCAGCTCTAAGTATCAGCTACAACTTACGGAGTACCCTTCGGATGTCTCCATAACCATCTGGGGATGGCGACGACTCAGCGACAACAACTCAACTGTACTGCCAAGGTATCACATGGGCGCGTGAATCTTTGTACCAAAGCGTTAGAAACAGCAATATGGAAGCTGAGAATAATCCAGAAACAAATTCTAGCGACCAACCTACCACTGAAGACACAAGAGCTATAACACAGGAAGATCCACCGAAAACTAATGGAGAAGCAACCCCAGAAACACTAGCCATGCCGTCACCTGCTAAAGCACGGTGAGTAGACCAGTACACGGTTTAAATTGTGTTCAACATTGCACGCATTGTTATCGCACTGTAGATACGACTGGTACCAAACAGAAACTGATGTTATCATCGCCATTATGGTGAAGAATGCTTCACCAAATGATGTTCAGATTGACTTCACAGAAAAAACGGTACAAGACGCAGAGGGGATTTTTAAACCATCACTTATACAAGCTATATTGATTGGAAATAGCATTTCAGGATACAGTGGAAGCTGTTAATGGGGACACTTGAAAATGCGGACACCTGCATAATCCACACGCTTACTTGACAGCCCTTTAGTACATATTGCCTTGAAAATCAGGATACTTAGTGTTAGTTGGTCCCAATGTGTTCATGTTACACGTACAGTTTCCACTGTAACAGGAAAGTTCAACAATGTAGAAACTCACTGCTAGCAAAGGCAGCCTTCATATGGCTAAAATGTTCCTAACAAGCATGTGTACAGAATGTGTGCAATGTGTGCCTTCACATTCACTACTTCATGCTACAGTAGTTTTGCTTGTAGTTTTGCTTGTAGTTTAGACCATGTCAAGTAGAATATTAGTTTCTTGTCATGACCTGCTGCAGCATAGCTGCATGGAACTTTATTATTAATTTTGCATTAATGCTCATCATATGTTCGGAACAAGTAAAGAAGTCAACATTAAAATTTTTAGCAAGTTTTCGAATAATGAATAATGACCTGATTCTTTATAAAATCTGAGGGAGAAACTGCTATTCAACTTTGCATGGGTAACTTGTGTAATAATCTTCAAATGTTTGTGAAGGTTAGTGCCACTGTGAAGTTACCATCAGGATCAGATTACAGCTTAGAACTGGACTTGGCTCATTCCGTCAATGTCGCTAGGTGTCGTTACAAAGTGCTAAAGACTAAGGTATGCAAGCTGATCGGATGTAACTCATGTTTAGTCATTCTTTCTCCCCTCAGATTGAAATAAAGATGAGAAAAGTGGAAGGTCTCCAGTGGACAGTACTAGAGGCAGCTAATGATAAAACAAATCCAAACGTGAAGCATTTTCAGCCTGATTCAAAAGGAAGTATGTATTAAAATATCTTAAAACCTTTTATCAGTAAGCCTTTCACTTTGGACAACAGTGTAAATCTCTTTACATAAAGTTGTGGGTCTCCATAATTTTAGAACGTACAAACAAACCTTTAGTTTAGTCATGAGATTTTTGGGGGAGTTTTGAGAATCAAATGAAAATATAACTTATATGATAGGACTTTTTTATTTGGCTAAACATGACATGCCACAGTGGGTAGATTACGTAACGTGTTGTTTTATTTCACAAGATTACTACCACAAAGAAAGATTATCTACTCACTACCATTACAATAGGTGCTAACACTGTTTTGTTTATCATGTTATAACTGTTCTGCCGTGGCATAAACTGATATCGACAGGTTCCAGTGCGGCCAACAAGTACCCATCCTCCAGTCACTACACAAGAAATTGGGACAAGCTCGTCAACGATATTAAGAAGGAAGAGAAAGACGAGAAACCCGAAGGAAATGAGGCCATGAACAAACTTCTACAACAGATATACGGTGACGGCAGCGATGAAGTGAGAAAAGCAATGAATAAATCTTTTGTAAGTTTATTGGCTTGTTATGTATTTGTGATTTATACAGTGTAACTTGTCAGTTAACAAACAGACGTTACCATAGAGGGTTATTTTCGCTAGGTTTTTATTTTTGCTATGAGGCTAAAAGTAATTCCACTAACATTTCTTCTACAATACAAATTCTATGGGAAGCATAACCAAAACATGAAAATAAACTGTATTAGTGAATATTTTTAACAGTGAAAAACCAGCTATATGGAATAGTTAGTATTTTACCAGTGTCTTTGCTTGTTACTCCTAGACGGAGTCTGGTGGCACCGTGTTAAGCACAAACTGGAAGGAGGTCGGTAAGGAGAAGGTGGATGTGAAACCGCCAGATGGCATGGAATACAAGAAGTACGAATACTGAACTCTCTCATTTGCTGCCACCTGCTGATAGTTTTTCATGCATATTGTTGATTTTAATAAAAAGGTTTTTTATGAAGTAGAGGATGATATTTGTACACTGCTATATGAAATTAGTAAATCGAAAAGTATCGTTGGTAACTTTCCATATATCTCCTACTTTCTTTAGTATGAAATGGTGTGAAAAAAATTCAGGTGGATTATTAGATCCTTCGTATTGTACTTCTCCTTCACAAATTACAATAACCGAAGATTGTTCTCCAGCAATATCTATGGAGAACATGAAACTAACAATCTCGTGCACGCTCCGGATACTTACCGGGAACGGGTTGGCAATCAACTGAAAGGAGCACGTGCTCGCTAGGTGGAAGAGTCTGGTAGAAAGAGCTGATCTCATTGGAGCCCGTATAGGCATTTCCATTCCACAACATTATCGAATCACCAGCATAAAAATGTGATATTTGCTGTAAATAACGTTATTAATCGAATGTATTCTAAATAATCCGTGCACATAACTCACATTTCTTTTCTTATCTAAATATTCGTAAAACAGTTTATAGAATGTTTCTCCTGCTTCAGAGGATTCGCTCAGCTTAGCATTGAAATCCAAAAGTGTGCTATTGCTATCTGCCATGATCACTGCAATGAAGTGAGCGTTCTATTAGAGTAGATATGATTGTATTATCTTAGCCAGTTAGCCACTCCTACGAAACCTTTCACGTGCTCCTGTACAAATAGCCATGGCTTCATTGAAAGTGCCAAATTCAACAGACACGGATAGTTTACTAGCAAGATTGATTGATAGCAGCGAGATGGAGACAAACGTTACCAGCAATGGAGCCATTATCAGTCGTAAGGGAACGATTAGAGGCGTACAAGACAGTGTGAAGAACACTGTACAAAACTTCAAGAAAATGAAAGCGAAGCCCGACGCTTCCCCGATGCTGCGCCGTGTGATGGAAGTAAGTATTTAAAGTACACGAATTACCTGGCAATATTTGCTGCCCTCTGTAGGCTGAGTGCGAGAACGAAGTGGACGGGAAGCGCGGACAAGTCGTTGTTTATGTCACAAGCGTGCAAGCGGTCAGAAGCACATACGAAGAATGCAGACAAGTGGTACAGATCCTCAGGAACATGCGCGTGGCCTTCCAACAGAAGGACATCTTCTTACACCCAGACTATCGTAAGGAACTCATGGAAAGACTTGTGACTGATAAACCAATAGTACCACAGGTAAGCATTTGCCATGAATACCATAATATGCATACTGACAAGTTATGGCTTCTCTTCTGTGCTGAGTTAACATGGCAATATTGTATTACCCCAGGTATTCATAAAAGGCCGTCACATTGGAGTGAGTCAATTGATGTTTCCCTATTGGGGACTATAGATAACAATTGTTTGCTCATATATAGGATGGAAAGACAGTTGTTCAGATGAATGAGCTGTCAACATTAACGCCATTATTAGAAGAATTTCAGGTATACACTAAAGTAACTGATGGGCTATTAAATTCATTCCATTACATACCCATATATGTACATATGTAAAACATTGGTCACTCCCTGTTAGACTGATGAATTGGAGGAGTGTGAATTGTGTGGTGGGCAAGGAGTTTTGCTCTGTCTGTGGTGCCAGGGGAGTAAGAAAGGCATCAGAAACACCTTCACTGATCTCAAATGTACCGTGTGCAATGAGAATGGTTTACAAATATGTCCTGAGTGCTCACTCTGACAACCATCACTTCACTCTGATAATTTATTATTACAATGCAATGACCTCATCACTGGAACTATATAAAAAATATAGGAAAGCTGTTATATACAATGTAAGGGATACATCACATTAACGCCAATGCTGTTTATTTATTATTTATTGTACAGTATTATTTTCAATCAAAATTTTCATGTGTTAAATTTTTATGCTACATGTTTTAAATTGTGTTGATATTCTTATTTCTTGTTGTACAATGCTGGAACATCCACCTGACATGTGCATGATCCATGTATTTGTACACAGTATCAATGATTCAATGGGAGTTGTGAACTACAGTATAGGGTATTAATACGTAGGGCAGATTGAGATGCATAGAAGCTATGCAATTTGACATTGTGAGCTTAAAATGGTGTCACATCATTCTAACAAGCATTGGCAATTTCCAAAATTGCCAGTATCTAGTATACAATTTGAATACACTAATTTTTTCATTTTGGAATTGATTTTAACTCTTATCATGTAGTTTTGTAGTGTTTTAGTCTGTACAATAGTGCCCGTCCTTTGTCATTGCCAATCCCCAGGTATCTGCTATCAGCCGAGAAATCGATGACCTTGGGAAAACTTAAGGGTGACCGGGGGGTGGGCCAATTCGGGAACACTGTCATTGACGGAAGATGAACCTGAACAATACAAAAACAGCACTTCACAAAACATCCATCTACAACTTCTAAACTTGTGAACTGAACTGCTAAAAAACAAGGAGCAGATCAAGTTTACAAAATGTATACATTGGTACAAACTAACTAAAGGATATTACAAGACAAGTGGCATATATAGAGTTGTGTACACGTGTAGCACACATGCTCAGAGACATTTGAATAGACCTCAGAGTATAACAAGTTACAGTAGGACATGACTTGACACCTTGTAAACATACAGCAGTCTGACCCTTGAGACTAACACAGTATGTAACACAACAAAGTACGTGTGTTGCATACACTTTCCCTACCAATCTTAGTGCAGCTTTTTTCCTGTTAGATGAGATGGCCAGTATTTCACTGGTAGAGTTAAACTGTGTTTGATCTGCCCCAGTGGTGAGATGCATAAGTGACTTGAGAAGGGTGGGGTGCTGTGCTGTACGCAGACACGAACCATCATAAACATTGACCACACCCGAACCACACCTACATACATGAATTTGTAAAATTTAAATTTGCAGAAAACAATTATTGTCCATACCCGCAAGCAATATATTTGTTGCCGGCAGAGATAGCAATGGTGATGCCTGAGATACAACCCTCATCGGCAAATTTGTGAATACAGCTTCGATTGGCTAGATCCCAAATGTACACTTCTCCATCACCTAGGCAACAACAATCAATGCTAGGGAAAGAGTAAGTTTTGGGAATGACCTTACTTCCAAAAGACAACATGTATTTGCTGTCGGAAGTGAAATCAATATCGCAGACCGTGCCGTTCATCTTGAGATCGGCGATCCATTGTTTGGTCTATAGCACACACTGATTAGCAGCATCACAACACTGAACTGACCTTGCCGGACAGAAGGATGATGTAGCCATCGTCACCAAGGAAAGCCAAGAACTTGTTATCAGGTGATACCTTGAAATTTGTGTAAAACTTCTCTGATCTACCTGAGAATAAACAAATTAACTCCTTGAAAAATTAATAAACAGTATACTAGAAGCATTCAAAAGTCTAAACTAACAAGCACACAATCCCCAAAATAAATAAAGTAAAGTGACAAAATTGTCTCTTAGCCATCAGAGTCTATTTATTGTTTATTTTTCAATCACATCAAAGACATTGTGAGAAAAGTAGTAGAGTTCTCTACTTCTTTTAGCGAAAAACCTGTATGCGTAATCCCCAAAAATGGTACTATTCGATAAGAATTCATTGTGTAACGTATAGCGTAATTATGTGGCGGGGAAAATATTGGCGAATTTGGCAAATCGACTACCATTCACCAATATTTTCTTACCAACTTAGTATCTTTACTCTTAAATCCAAAATTGCCAAATATTTCCCTACCAATCCTTGGAGATAAGCCCATTCGCCAATATTTTCCCCCGCCGCATAATTGCGATATACGGTATGTTATGTTTTCCAAGTATGTTTTATTCATGGTGGCTCAGCTGCTGTTACCTCGTATTCCAGGGACCTTTGTCACCTTGCCGCTGGGTATGTTGAAGACATGGAAGGCTTTCTTATGGTGTCCAGTCATCACAATTTCAGTGCCGTCCTTGGTGAAGTGTGCCATTGTGATGGGAAAATGTTCAATGTAAATACCGTGCAACTTTGGGTTAGAATGTCCATCAATCTAAAATGGAGATTTAAACCACAATGATGTAATGGCTTCCTCATGTGGGATCACATGACAACACACTTGAAAAAGATCCACTGTCTTGTGGTAACCAGCTGTAAGCATTACATTAGCTGACGGGTGAAATTCGAGTGACTGGATAACGGCATTGGGTCGACAAGTTTGGTTAGGATCCTTCATCCTCTTGATATCTATAAATCCTTGTGTGAGGTGTTGCTGACGTGAAGTGTCCACTACTTGACCAGCTCGTCTCAATAAATGTCCATCATCTTCATCACTGCTGCTGTCGCTGGAATCATCTAAACCATTTTTTTAGTTTTCAAGTTTTTTATTCACACATATCCTAACCAAGATGTTTTTTCTTCTTTTTACTGGGATGAGGTTTGGCCCAATCAGGTTGTCCCGATAGCTTTTCAAATCTACCAAACACCACACAATGATCATTTGTATCTCTGCTCAACATCCTTACTGTGTTCGTAGTCGAGATTGAAAAGTTAATCCACCAATTGACTTCTCCTCTTCTGTATGACGTAATTTCTTTAGTCGAGGCTCAGCAGAAATGTCAACACTACAAAAGAATTGCTAAATTCTAAAATCTAAATACACTTGGTATGTAGTTTAACAGGATGGTTTTTGAAAACTAATTAATGCTCATGATGTTAGCGTACTGTCATGTCCCCCCTGGATCAAGTATGGCTGCCACAGACGGTCCCTCTGACCATCTACAGTGTCACACATGGTTCCCCTCAAGGCTATCCAGACAATCCTTGGTGTATGTCATTGAGGTGTATGGACTAAGGCTCGATTGCACAAAATCTCTTGCAGCAATTACTGTATGCTTGTATGTGTGGCTACTGCCTACACACTGACTCATTTTACAGTGGGCTCCTGCTACCATATATGTGCATGCAAAGTGCTGTCCAAAATATTTATGTCAGTATAACAGGATTTTACGTACCTAACAGTTTCATCATCTTCATCTACCCAGGCAGCTGATTCCAGTTGCAGCCCGGTCGTGTCATATTTGGATGGTATCTCATCAACACTCTCTTCATCTGTACTATCTTTTCTATCACGTGCTGGCTTGAAAGATACTTGACCCCCGAACACCAGCTCTTCCAATGCTTGAATCGTCACGTGATCATTTTCCTCTCGTGTAGTCTTCACGCCTATCCCAGATGGCGTAGTGTCATATACGAAACCTTCATCAGCGAGCTGGTCTTTTCGCTTCTTTTTCTGCGTGTCACGTCTACGAATCATAATTCTAACTAATGCTTCCCTCCGTTTATTATCCGTATACTTTGATTTGTTTTTGTCAGTACAATAATGGCTACACTGTATCATGTACGCAAATCTTCACTGGAGGACGAGACCAAATCGTTGAGGTATGTAGGAATAAGAGACATTAGTGACACGGAGAAGATCAAAGAGGAAGACATCGTGGGTGAAGACGGGATTGTGATCGGGGTCAAGAACCGAGTACGGGCGGGGCTGCAACACTTTGGCGGTCACGTGCGCGAGGTATCATATGGCATGCTATAAAGCTACAGTACAAGTTTAATTTTCGCTCTATACGTTTTCCTACAGAGATTGAAGGAGGAAGGTCAAGTGGTCGTATACACAACCAGCTTCCAGGCGGTGCGGGGACGATATGAGCTATGCAAACGGGCCGTGCAGATGTTGAAGAACCACCGAGTCAAAGTTGACGAGAGAGACATTCTTATCAGTCCTGAACACCTCGCCGAGCTGAAGGAGCGGCTAAACGATAAAATCAGTGTCCCACAAGTATTCATCAACGGACAGCACATAGGAGTAAGCATGTTCTTAACCATGAGATAGCATTTAATATCCCTTCACAAAGGGTTTTGATGGATTGGACGTGTTGAATGAAACAGGCAAGCTTCGAGAATTACTAAGACATATTCCGGTAAGACTGACGCATTCCTCCTTAACAGACTATATAGTTATCTTGCTTTTAACTCATTTGTATTTTAGAAAACCAGTAGTACCTCAGATTGCAAGACATGTGGAGGTTATGGAATGGTGCCGTGTCTCAAATGCAAGGGGAGCAAGAACAGCTGTAGGAACAATTTCACTGTTGAGTTCAAGGCCCTACGCTGTACCAAGTGCAACCAAAATGGACTAGTACCCTGTCCAACCTGCAACCCAACCAGCCCCAACCCCCTAACATGAATAACAAAAAATATAAATACAATAATATATAATTACAGCTGTGAAATTGCTATAACATAGTTAATATACAATTGCTACTGTAAACTCTGCATTGCTTAGCATTGCGTGTTAATAATTTAAAGATAAGAATTGTACCTATTAAATTTGCATTGGGTGCTATTCATAAAAGGTCATTCAGTCTACATCCATGTCAATATCGTTGGGGGCAGAATGTGTGGGGTTTTCTGTGCCGGCATTGTCGCTGGTTGATTGTGATTCACCAGCTGGCTTGTTTTGTGTTGTGTCCTGTTGTTCTGTGGCCGGTTGTTGGCCGGTGTTTTCACCATTTTTCTCATCTTCCTTCTTGTTTTCATCTTTCTTGGCTTCATCTTTGGGTGGCTCTACTTTCGGCTTGGGTTTATTTACAATTGGATCACAAGTTGTTGACAATAACTATAAAAATACGTCAAAAATTGGATGGTTCTAAAATTTATCTGGGTACCTTTGCTTCTGCTAGTATTTTTGCAATTGTTACGGGAGGGTCGGTACTTTTTGGAAGGTTCTCAAACTTTTGGAGTTGCTCGTGCATCCACTGCTGTTTCTTCTGCACGGCTTCTTCAACTTTCTGCATCTCCTCCGCAGCAATGTGAGCCAACTCTTCATTCTACAACACAACACACAAGAATATACACTACTCTGTACAATTGTATTTCACTAAAATCGAGATTGTAATATTGAATAAAATTGTAAATGTGTACACACACACACACACACACACACACACACACACACACACACACACACACACACACACACACACACACACACACACACACACACACACACACACACACACACACACACACACACACACACACACACACACACACACACAATGCAAACTATTTTTCTCACCCCTTCTTTGTACTGTGTGAGCTTCTTATCATAACGAACCACGACACTACCAAACTGATCAAATGCTGATGACCTGCCTTCAAACTCCTTCACTCTCTTCACTATTGGATCGCCTTGTTTCTGCAACAACAACTTGTGAATGTAAAAACTTTTGTGTGCGTGTGTGCACATGTGTGTGTGTGTGCGTGTCTGTATGTGTGTGTCTATGTTTGTGTCTGTCTGTCTGTATGTGTGTGTGTGTCCTCGCATGTGTACGTTATTCGTATGCACACTTGAAGCACTGCATTACCTTGAGCTCCTCAAGTTTCTTGTTATAAACTGACTTGGATTCATCTTCGCCTTCTTCATACAGCCAGTCTTCAGTGTCATTCAACAACTTCAAAAACTGCTCTCTATCCTGTAATATATACACGCTTAAAGCAACTCACTGAAATGTATTAGATCTATGCACAACCTTGCATGCTGTAACTACCTGTAACCACACTATTATCTTTCAACCTGTCAGTATTGGGGCATATTCTAATTGTTATGTTTGTGCAGGAAACAATTAGAATGAATATGTTGGGACATATTTTAATTGTTATGTTTGTGCAGGAAACAATTAGAATGAATATGTCCATTAACTATGCATTGTAAATCTCACTTACAGTGTATCCCTTGGAACTACCGCCTAGTCTAAAAGCTCTTTACATGAAAACCTTTAAAGTTGTGTTTTTTTATTCATGAAAGTAAAATACGAGTTGTGATTGTGCAGTACTGGTGATGTTTTAGCAGTAATATTTAAGAGTAAACACACGAGGAATGGTGCCACACTGTGTTACCTGTTCAGTTATGAATTCTTTGTACACAGTCTCCAGTTTATCTTTCATCTCATAAACGTACTCCTCAACAGCATTTCGAGCATTTGCCTTCTCTATCTGTTTCTTGTCTTGAGCATACATTTCACCCTGCACAAAATAAAGGTTATAAACATTTTTATAATCGTTCATAAATTTACTTTACCTCTTTTTCCATTACAGTATTGAGGTCAGCCTTGGATAGTGAGAATGTTACGGACTCAACCGGGAGGTCAATGTGTTTCACTTGCTTCTTGGGTTTCTTTGGTTCTGCGGGTGTTTCTTTATCTTTGCCATTTTCTGCTGATGATTTCTTGGGTGTTTCTTTTGGCTTTTCGGTAGCATCTGCTGGTTTGTCGGCTGTGTCTGCTGGTTTCTCAACAGAACCATCAGTGGTCTCTTCCTATATATGGCATTGTACATAATATTGTGTGTGTGTGTGTGTGTGTGTGTGTGTGTGTGTGTGTGTGTGTGTGTGTGTGTGTGTGTGTGTGTGCGTGTGTGTGTGTATGTGTGTAGGCAAACCAGGCATGTGGAAATAAGCAAGCCTTGGATAGACTTCAAATAACATAACAATAAAATAAAAGTTTGAAACACACAACAGTTTTGATAGCACTGTTGATCTTAACTATTTCACTCACAGATTGGGTTTGCTGCTGGCTGGCAGGTTCAGTTTCCATGGATTCAACTTGAGTTTCCTGACCAGTACTGTCTGATTCCTTAGATTCTCCTTCAGATTTCATTTGAACATCCGGTGGAGTTTTCTGTTCCTCTTTGCCATCATCAGTTTGTGCTTCATCTTTTGGTTTTGCTTCTTTTGTGTCGCCATTTTGTTTCTGTACATCATCCTCCATACTTTTTGTCTCTTCCTGTTTTTCAGTTTGTTCTTTTGTGTCAGTTGGGGTTGCTGAGGCTGCTGCAGCTGCCTCCCCTGCGGCTGTATCCACCGCTGGTGGTGGTGGCGGCGGCTCTTCCACGATGGTCTTCTCCACGATGAAAGCGTTCATGACACCAAAGATGCCATGTGTGTTCACGCGCACTTTCACCTTCAGCTTAGAGGGTTCTCCGGTTGCTGCAGGTACTACATTCTTAACACTAAAGCGACCTATACGACAGGTAATGGCAATACAAAACAGTTTAACTTGCTACATACCTATCACATGGTTTTCACAAGGTACTACAAGAGGATTAGCATATTCAGCTTGCAAGAAAAATGGCTCCTTGCGGTAAAAAGTCAGCATCTTTGAAACACCAATGTGATCGCCTTCCTTAAACACTATCATATCACTAGAAGGCAACTGCTCCCTATACAACATCAAGTTTGACTCATATGCATACACTAAATTATACCACTAGACATACTCGCCCTGCAGTATCTCTTCACCAAGCTTACTCTCCCATAGTAACTTAATAGGAAACGGCTGGATATCAGTGATGTTGAAATCTCTGACACGAAATGTTGGGGATAAAATGGCACACTAAAATATAAAAATCACATTTATTACTATCAACAGTTTATAACATTTGTTAGGGTAAATAAACTCTTGTTACTATCACTAGTATCCAATTGTTGCTCACCTGAAGGGCACAGCCCCTGGCAACGGCTTCGTCCATGTTTAACATGGTGCTAGGTGACTTCTTAAATATGTTGGTGATGACTTCCTTCACGGCCGGGATACGACACGAGCCGCCAATGATCTCCACCGAGTGAATATCTTCAACAGTAAGCTTAGCCTTTCCCAGCACATCAGCTAATGTTGCCTGGATCTTCTCTACCAACCCAGAACACAACTGCTGAAATTCTTCCCTAAAAGTCAATAATATCATCACTAATCATATGCAAGTTTTAACTTTCAGGAGTCATGATGCATTACATTACAAAATTCACCAATACAGTGTAGCACAATTTTTGACGGGGGAAGTATTGATGGATATGGCACTAAGCTAGCTTTCAATAGTTTCATAGCTAATACAAGTGACCTAATATACTATCAGTCGATATTTCCTTGTCAAATTTCTCAATGAACTGCATTCATAAATATTCTGCTATCAAAAAATTGCACTACATGGCACTAATTAAGTAATTTTTTTCATACCTGTCCATGCGCCCAGTGACATCTTTGTCATCAACAAAGCTCTCAATGTTTATGGGGATTCTTGTGTTGTTAGCACTTAGTAATTTTTTCAGTTTCTCGCATTCATTTGTCAGTCGTAACCGATGCCTTGGTTTCGCCAAACCATCAATCTTGTACTTTTTCTACACACAAGATACAATAAAGTCATGCAACGCCTCAAAGCATGTACCATATGACTCTAACCTTAAATTCTTCAGCAAAATGATTTACAAGGCATTCATCAAAGTATCTTCCACCGACGCCCAACTGAAAACTCTTTGCAAGAACCTGTTGGAAGGCAGTGTGGGTGACTGTTACATTCAAGGCTTAAAATAATATCTGCATGGCAACCAGACATGATCTGACATGTCTGAACAGTTGTCCTGACATGTTCGTAGTATAAATAAAATACCTTCAGCTTTCCCTTATTGAATGCACACACTGCTACTTGTAGGCCGGTATATCCAAGATCAACAAACACAACATTTCGTGACTTCTCCTTCTCCTCAGGCAGGTCCTGTTTGTATATGCCATACGCCAGGGCAGCTGAGCAGGAAAACAAGTTACAAAATATAACACAAATCCAATTTTCTAGGGGGGCACTTTGCCCCCTGGAAAGTGATTTTGTCCCCCCTGAGTTAGGTCTCAATAATAAATTAGTCAGTTGAAGTCCTGCCCCTCTATTTTTTTGAAAATCTCAATTTTCCCCCTTAATTTATTTTCTATCTCCGATTTTTGTGTGTCAATGCTTACCAGCCGTTGTATCATTAATTAGCCGTAAACAGTTTAACTGAATAGCTTGACAAGAGTCCAGTAGTGCTCTACGTTGACTGTCTGTAAAATATGTTGGGACCTACAGATCAAATTTACAAATATTCTATTTATTGCATGTTATAGTAGTACACATACTGAAATGACGCAGTCTGTAACTTTCATTTTTAGCGCTGTCTCAGCGATTGCTTTTAAGTGACTTAGCATTGCCACGGTAACCTGTTGAGCAGTAAGTACCTCTTCATTACCTAGATGATTGACCTAACAAAAGAACAATTTTATTTGTACAATATAAATGGTGTGTTAGCATTTACTGACTTTAAAGCCAATTGTTTTATCCTTCCGCTCTTCAACTGTAAATGGAATGTTTCTAATCTCATCCTGTGTGACCGGATCTGAAAATCCTCTTCCCAGAAGATTTCTAAACCCACTGATAGTATTCTTTGGGTTGGTCACCATCTGTATGAAATACAACAGCGACTATAAATTTATAAGCACATTATGATATGCTCTATTCTAATAGCACTATCAATACCCTGAAAAGCTGAACACCGAAACACTTGCTCTTCTCTATTATGGACACTTGCTTATACACATCCACAAATGAGGCATGCAATTAGACAATAAACCTCTACAGCAATACTTACATTATTACAATTAACAAGGTAAATATATTTCAAAACATTATTGTTTAATTTAGTGGCCCCTTTTGAGAGACTTAAGATTTAATATTCTCATTGTTATGTGAATACTTGTTTATAAAGAAGGCACCTGACGACTGTTCTATTAGAAATGCTCTTGGACTAATTTTACATCATACACATAAAAGTACTGAAAAATTCCCATTTTGTATGTTTGCATTTTGGTGATTTTCCCATAACTTGAATTATAGAAGAAATTTTGGGAAAAGTTAAATTTTAGCATCACATACAATGATGTAAAAATGGAGCAAGGACTGGATGACATTTATCAAAGAATTTGCACTAATGTCTGTGTCAAATAAGGTCGACAACACATTACAAATAGAAATACAAAATACTAATTTCAACATGACAAGTTATCACACACCATATAGCATTTTTAAATGGTGGAATATTACTTCAAAAAATTAATGCAATGCAATACTGAATTATAAATTTGTACAATTTTATTCTGTAGTTTACAGTAAGTCTGACCTGATTCTTTGCTGAGACGCCCATTAGTCTTCTGTCAGGCCCGTACGCCACGATGGTTCTATATACAACACACATTTAAAACTCGTCACTTAATTGGCAAACTACTGGACTTACGGCGTTCTCCGATCGCTGTAGTCATTATCGATGGTCTCCACGCCGCCTTGGCGAGCCACACACACGTAACACGCCTGACTACCGAAATCAATTCCTACCACAGCCATTCTTTAAATAAAAGCCCACCAATCAGATGCAAACGTTTCTACCACGTGTCAACCTTTTAGAGTATGTAACGACTGCTTGCACTCAAGCGAGTTTATAAGCAAAATTATCTGATGTAAGTGAGGAGGAAATTTCCTCGAATTTTATCATCGAATTCGAGGGATCTCTCTAGATCTTTCTAGAGCTTTTGCATACGTAATTTCATCCCTGTTGTGCGCATGCGCGAATCTTGAAAATACCGGGAAAGTTTTAATGGCGTTCACTACCACAATCAATTGCTGGAGAAGGTAAACATGGAGCGCAGGAATTAGGATATGAATTTTGTATGGAATTGTTTGTGGCGAAATTCAGCGCTCCAGCTTTCATAACCCCTTCCCGTTGTCATGGCATCTTACTGGGGCGATTCAATTGAAGTAATTCAAAAAACATTTTAAAAAATCAGTGCTCTAAAATTTAAACAAACAGGATTACGTCTTGTTGAGTGTTATTGGAAGCGGAGGATTTGCAGTCGTACATCGTGCCAAGTCTAAATCATCTGGACAAGAAGTCGCTATAAAGATGGTAGATGGATTTAAGAACTTGCATAGTAAAATAAAAACATTGTAGATTGACAAGAAGTTAATGCAGAGGGCAGGGATGGTTGAACGTGTAAAGAAAGAGGTAGAAATTCATTGTACACTTCGTCATCCATCAGTTCTGGAGGTATAAACGTTACTTCACACCCAAATTTACATCTCATTCGTATTACAGTTGTATAGCTTTTTTGAGGACACAAACCAAGTTTATTTAGTGTTGGAAATGTGTCATAACGGTACTCTAAATGATTACATTAAAACTACACAATTGCAAGAATATGAAGGTGATCTATAGCTGTGTGTATGTACATGTATTAATGACTATCATAGTTCAGCGTATCTTCAAGCAAATTGTTCAAGGCTTGTTGTATCTTCACTCACATCAGATTTTACACAGAGATCTCAGTTTGGCCAACCTCCTACTGACGAAGGACATGGATGCTGTTAGTTTGTGGATTATCGAGGGATAAATGGTATCATTTCTGTGTGTTGTAGAAAATTGCTGATTTTGGGCTGGCCACTAAGCTGCATGTTCAGAATGAGAAACACTACACCATGTGTGGAACTCCTAACTATATTGCTCCGTTAGTATTTCTCTGTGTGTGTACAAAGTACATTATTTTGTCACAACTCAATTAACTACTTTTCAGACATTGTACGGCACACACACAGCACATTACATACTCAGTTATTTACTCTACACAGAGAGATAGCAACTAGGAAAGCACATGGACTAGAGTCGGATGTATGGTCACTAGGATGTATGCTGTATACCTTACTGACCGGCCATCCTCCCTTTGATGTGAGCACTATAGTAACACAATCATGTTGATAACAACATCACTATAGATGGCAGGGATAAAGGATACGCTGACTAAAGTAGCCAGTGCAGAATACGAGATGCCAACGTGAGTTAATGTTCACTACAATGTTATCTTTAGTACCATTTTTGTTTTCTTGTCAGTCATGTATCTGAAGAAGCACAAAATCTAATTTCTTCACTTCTAAAGAAGGTACACTTATATTTACCAATTTATCACTCAATTAAGTGCATATATATATTGACATTAAGGTTCCATCTGAAAGACTGGCATTATCACAAATCTTATTGCATCCATTTTTGACAAATTCAATTAAACCGCCATCTGTAACAGTTGCTCCAGAGTTCAGAAATGTCAGTTATTTATGAAAGTTGCGTGCATAATATTTATATATTAGAGTCAGTTATCAGTTGATAGTGGGAAGGTCACTATGTCTTCTAGAAGTGGTCCCATTCGAGCATTGGTGAGACCGAGAAGTCTTCCTTCCAATGACACCAGCACAAGCAGCAGTCGTGCTGCCCACGTGTCTTCCACAACTTTGTCGAGGCCACCGATGCTGAGTAAACACTCAAGACACTGTTCGCTGGAGTCGCTCACTTCATCGTTATCACACAGACACACAGTTAGCAGTGGTACAATGTTTAGTAGTAGCAGTAGCAGCCAACAGCAACCATTACAACAAGGAATGATGAAGAGTGCAAGTACAGGACACCTTGCCAGCCACGGCGTGCCGTCAACATCCAACACCTCGCAGTGTCTTAAAGATTTTTGCCCGCCGCTCAATGCTGCCAGACTGAGACCAATCAAACACCAAACTCGCAACACAACTGTGAGTCAAGCACACATGCATGTATACAACACAATGATAACATTCTTCAGGTGGAGATTAATGGTAACTATGAAGTGTGTATTGAGTTTTTAAAATCTGCTGGGACCATTAAGAGGAAATCAATCATAACTGAAATGATGAAAATCTCTTCCAATGGAATGGACGTAAGCCAACACTGCATAAACATGTTATTACAACTCACCTAACCTTTTCTTGTAGGTGAATATTTTACGGCCGTCACATCAATTGTCATCATCAGAGAACACACAATATTCACTACATTGCTCCTACACTTATCATGATCTACCTCGCAAGTACTGGAAGAAGTACCACTATGCTTGGCAGTTTATACAGTTAGTCAGATCAAAAACACCGAAGGTCAGTTACAACAAAATGAAATGTTACACTTTTTACAACAAAATATGTTAACTGGTTCAGGTGGTTTATTATTCAGAACAAGCCAAATGTATTCTAATGGAGAATGATCCTAACCCAGACTTTGAGGCATGCTTCTATAATGGTATGTGCCTATATCCTGTAGTGTAGTGATGGAGAATTGTTGTTTTAGGTGCTAAGGTGACCATTACAGCCTCCAACTGTCGTATCATTGATAGTGATGGTAACACAAAAGTTTTATTGGAAGATGCTGAGAAAAGTGATCTACCCGAGACCACTAGAAAGTTATTGGAGCACGCACAATGGGTGAGTGTAGATGTTGTTAATATGTGTGTGGAGCTCGAGTCACTGATATTGAAATACAGGGCAAGAAGTTGTGTCTTGATATGGCTGTGGGCATATCTGAACTAGAACAAAAATTAAAGAATGTCTGTTTTCCTGTGACGCTGTGTCGGTGAGCCTACCATATACCTTGTATCTGAAATTTTGGACTACAACAAAACAATTTTTACTATTGAATTTTTAGACGACCACGTCCTATCTCCAGTCCCCAAAACTCAAACACAAACCATACTACTACTACTACTAATACTACAAACAGTGGCAGGTAAACACTCAACACAATAGTTTATGGTGTATACTTTATTACATACAGTCCAGGAGGATTAAGTACGATGTGCCAGACTTCTCCAAGCGTGCTTGCAGTTCCTAATCTATCCACAAAGGTGTGTATTGTCATTACCATACAAATTGTATTGATCATCTTCTCTCTAGATGGGCTCTTATCCAGCAACTAACTCACCGCCACTTCACAGTAGTAGGGTGTTACAATCAGTGGAGAATCAACCAATATCTGCCAAGACATCTCGTAAAGAAAACACCAAGAACAAACCAGCAATTTTGAATAGCACTTACATTAAATCAACCGGATGGGCCACCCAGGTATTCAAGAACTATTATACCAGTAATGAAATAAGCTTTGTGCTTTAGCTATCCAATGGAGAGGTATTGATGCAGTTTAATGATGGGTCACAATTGAAACTTGAACCATCTGGTGACGTGCCTATAGTTTTCACTGATGTGGATCACACTACTGCCAGGCAAGCCCCTGCATGTCATGTGATCTCTTAACCGACACACCCACAGGTATGGATACACGAGCAGGCTACCGGGAACAGTTCAATACAAGTTGGCCAAAGTGCCAACAATAATTGCAACACTTGCACAAAAAACATCCTAATTTTCTACAACACAATATAAAATTATAATACGAAAGGTTTATTGCATGCCGGCAGTGATATTTCAAATGTTCATGCTTTATTTCAATTGACTATTTATTATGATATATACAAAGTAAATTTCAGAATATAAACACTAGAACAATTGTAACAGCTAATAGAAGAACCGTCAGAAGTTGCAGTAACATCAACCTGAATAATTTCTTGTGTAAGTGTTGACAAGATTGTGTTAATTCATCCACCTGATGGAATTATTGAAATACACATGCATGTTTCTAAATTGCATAAATACACACCCTTGTTTCCATTGTGACATCTGCCTGTGATGATGCCGAGTGTGAGGGAGTCATTGTAGTGGAGGAAGATGATGATGGTGACCCAGCAATGGTGGTTAATGACATGTCATTCTCAGCTGCTGTGTCACTTTCTGCAATGCTACATCTCAACCTGGGACAACAAAAAGGCATGGATCATGATCTGCAGTGGCAAACTTGAAGCATCCAAATAAGGTACATGCCAAGAAATTTCTTCTTGCATGTAATCACCCCTAAATGCATTATATGCACAAAAATAAATTATCCAGTTTTTCAAGTTTGAATGCCCACACAGGAAATGTTTCAAGACCTACTCTAAATCAATTCTAATGAGGATAGTACTAGTCTAAGCACACCTGGTTATATACTTACTCAGCAAGCACACAATAATATACAACTGATAAGTTGTATTTGCAAGCCTTACAAGTGTTCGGCCATTCTGTCTTTAGGGAATGTCTTCCATTGTGAAGCTAAGAAACTCTGCTTCACATGACCAGCTGGTACGGAATCCACAATGCACGACTGCACAAGGAACTTATCCTCGGTGACTGAATGCAACTGACTCTCCATCCCTGTGTTGGCAGGAGGATGATTATAATAACTCACATGAGCTTATCGCCTCACCTGGTGTAACACGGAGGAGGATCTCGTTTTGACCATGAGAGGTAACGTAACCCAAACTTGGCTTGACCTTGTACCTTGATGGAGCAGTGGTCTTAACCTTAAACAGGAATTAGGTTATACTACACAAGCTGTTTATAAATATATTCTTAACTTTAGTGAAATAACAAAATCTGCACATTAATATATCCACGACTTAGTGACTGCTTTATTAAAGTGTTTTATAAGATTATCTGAGCGTTCTATTAGAGTATTGTATTTATATACTCACTTTAAATGCCATGTGCATATCATGTTGGTTAGTCAACTTCAACACACAGCTGAGTACTCCATTGGCATCCTTAGTGAACTGAACGTGCTTCTGTGGACTAATATAAAACATCTTTTGGATTTAATTTGTCTGGTATTTTATTAGTATTTCATTAAATATATGTGCAAAACCCTCTGTGTACACACAAAAACTGAAATCCATTTTATTTATAGCTAGAGGTCACATATATTTCCAAATCAAGTTAAATATATGAAAACAATTAAATACCTTATATCTAGAGAGGGTAAGTTACTGAGTGATGGATGTTCAGCATGAAGTAGGGAGGAAGGCTTTATTCCAATAATGGACGCTTCAATGTCACTTTCACTGACACAATCACTGTCCATGGCAGCTGCTTCAGCATTCTCCGTCACCAGGGAAACACCGGCCATCTTTTTAGGCGGTGACTGCATCCCAAGTAATTTCTCAACATGGCGACGCCGTATCTGCGTGCTAGGGTCGTTGTTATAGCGACTGCGATGGGAAGACGATAATTTAGTGTTCCCAGAAAATCGAACCTAAATGATATTTAAAAACTCAATTTTCTGGTGTAGTTTGACAGCTTCTCACCTGCTTTTTTGTCACTGCCTCATCAAAATCTTCCTTGTTTTCATCCATTATTTCTTCAGCCTCATCTTCTTTCACTTTGTCCTTCTGCTTCATCACTTTCACACTGCTCTCCAAATCTTGCAGTAGGTTAGATATCTCCGGACTAAGCGATGACTCATCTGGTTTCTTACATACTCTGTGTGCCAATGATCTCATGTTTTCAGTAATGCCAGCAACAGTGTATATCCATTTATCCTAAAAATGACACACAAAAATGATTAATGTATCTCCAATAAGATGATAAAAATAGAAGTACAAATATCTGGAAAGTGAACTATCAAAATTAATATTTCCAAGCAGGTAAGTTGAGAAATGTTTAATATTACAGACGTCGTGTGAAAGATGTCAATTGTCACACAACTTCATACCTGGCCACCATAACGCTCTAGCAACTCAGCAGGATCGATGTACTCTGTGATTGTTGACTTGGTGACAAACCTAGTGTGATATATGTCATTGTCTGTAGTCATCGTCTGTAGTCATATTACAGAAACACAATTCTCACTTGATTTTCTGAGATGCGCGGTCACCCAACCATGACTTCACGATCTTCCAGGCAGCTAGTAAAATAAGCCAACACATTGAGTTTTAAAATAACTCCCTTTAGTTTCGTACCTTGTAAAATCCATGGCAACTCATAGACCAGTAAAACAGCTGTGAAAACAATGAGATACAAATAAAACCGAGAAAATAAAAAATATCACATATAAGAAATATTAACAGAGTTGTAACACCTTAATCAACAGAACACACACAAACTACATGTATCACATAATTTGATTGGTTATATCCATGGCAACATCAGTAGGTCTATAACATTACAAGATGGTTACCTAATAGATTAGGATAATATTGACGAAAACAGGTGATGAAGAATTTTATGAAATCAAGATCCTGCATGTGAGAGGTAGACAAATTATCACACGATGTTTTGTTTCTCAGTGTTCACCTTACCAAATTACTAATGCCAGTTTCTGACATATCAAACAGCATTGTAACACGTTTGTCTGGGAAAAACTTGAGCTATAAAAATAATTAACAAACTTTCAAGAACTGATGATAAAGATTATTGGTATACCAAAGGTGATGTATTGTGGAGGTGTGGCACATTTAAAATCTAGATATAAAATCTTTTAAAATAATTATTATGTCATTTCTAAAAGTTCAATGACCCTTGGGCCTTATTTACTATTGGGTAGCATTCTCTAAATATAGTAAAACATTTTTAGATGGTTTTGACCACTTAACAAAATGTAAAATCATCAACGCTTCATGTAACATCACAACTCACATGGGTCTCCAAGCAGTATACCACAAACTGTTGCAGTTCGATGGGTTGAAAGTTGTCCTTTCTGTGAAACCGAATGTTCAGAATCACTATGGTAACAGCATACAATCCTATCACCATGTGCATTAATAAGAACACACTCGTAATGTACCTATGACATTGCCGTTTCGATCTACACCTCGTGGGAAGGACAACCCCATATCCAATATTCCCTGACTGACACAACTCTGGTCAAGATCTGAGAAGATTAGGAAAGCGTGGACCATGTATTAATATGTTAGAGACATTGTAATAAAGACAATTGTGTATTTCTTACCATTGGCTCCAAAAGACTTCCTCCACTTCATTGCATCTACCTGTACAATACATTATATATACTAATGAATGCACATGTACACACACACACACACACACACACACACACACACACACACACACACACACACACACACACACACACACACACACACACACACACACACACACACACACACACACACACACTCATGCATAGACATGACATACATACCAACATGTTGTAGGCCTTGTTCTCATCACCGCCCACCTGCCTAACAAACTTGTACACATAGTCAGTGTTGTTGCGTACTCTGTGAATGTCTCGTATATCAAACTGTTCTTTACCATCTGTAACAAAATCATCATGCAACCACTCCAGTTATTACACACATATGTAATGAGGTAATGCCTTTTACTGGAATGCAATGTATAACCTTATTCAGCGGGTCACACTGCTATTTTAAAACCATAGTAACGAAGTTCGTTTTAACTTAAAACTCAAACGATTATATTAGTTATAATGCAATCCTACTAACCAGTTTCTACCAATGACAAAAATCTTGCTTGCACTCGATTAGCAGTTTCACTCCACTGTAAATTACACGGTAAAATTAAGAAATATTCACGAAACAACAGGTACAAAGGGGAGTCATTTTTGCACTTACCCCGTCGTTTGAAACAGCCATAAGCTTTTCGACTAGACTACCGAATGGCGAGCCAAAACATTAGAGCACGAGCAGGTGACTAAAGTGTATGGCGGGAAATTCCCCAACTCCTCCGCTCGTTAGCACCAAGACCCGATGATGCATTCAAAAGGTGACAATACAGTTGACTGACCAAAATCTTCATAGTTTATATCTTCAACTCATGGCGATAAAGTATCAGCGCCGGCGACAACTTCACATGATCAATCAGTTCCTCTCAAACTTATGAATGTCCGATGTGGCTTTGACATGGAGGTGCAGTTGAGTAAAGTTAACAGATGTACCAGCAAAACAGCAAAGGAATATGGACTAGAAGAATGCATTTAATCACATCACATTAGCATATGACATGTATTCCATCATTACCATGGCAACAGTTGTACACCTTCAGAACGAGATGCATCATAATTACATACCTTGATGAACTGGATTGTTTTTAATTGTTGATGAATACATTCTGCTCTGCAACGAAAATCATAAATGAAGATTGGCTGATTTATAGCAAAATAGCTATTGATGTTTCTTTTAAAGAGTGTTTTAGACTGTTTTGTTAGAGTTTATTCACAAATTATGACTGTTCTATTGGAGTATGTTGATCTAATGGCAGGTGCTGATAGACTTAAGTATTTTATTTACCACTGCCTGCTGTAAGGTAGGGGGTCCTCCTCCTGTGGCCCCCTGTTCTTGTACCCCTGCTATATACCAGTATACTAGCATTGGTAGCTATCAGTGTTGGGACAATATTGCAATATTATTGTCACATAATTGTTATCGCAAACATTGTCAATATCACATATCCAGTACATTGCATGGGGTTAACATGTTGATACTTTAAACAAGGAACTAAATGGAACAATCAAAACTTGATATTGACAATAATTGCAATATCACCGGTATACAATAGCTTATCATGCTGATGCCAATATTCTTATCGCCACATCACTATGTTGGTCCTGATTTTATGGTATGCTGCATGAGGCCAATACCTTCGGATGTCATGAGAAATTTGTTTCAATTAAGACGGTGAGTGAAAGTGATAAATAAATGCATTTATGGTTTTTAGATGGCAAATATCTTACCATCTCATAACTATGTTCTGCTACAAGTATCTATAGCTTGTGTCTTATTTCCTGAAAACGCTGAAATTCTAATGGTGAACTTCAATTATAGCTACATATTTGAGTAGCTACTGGAATTGGCCCTTATATTTTTAAAAAATTAATGTTGGTATTGGGATTGATTTTAAATTAGCTATATTGGATCACTATGGCTACATGCTATTAATTTTTTGGTAAATTTCAGATAAATTTCTTGTGTTGACGTGTGTCTGAGCTCCTTTCTTCATGCTTCGTTTCTTCGAGAGATTTTGGTTACAGATGTAATGTAACACACACAATCTATGCAGGTATATATGATGTGCCTGTAGCTATAGATTCTACCAGTAATGATCAGATTCCTGAAAAACAGAAATTATCAACAGGTCAACATGCGGCGGCACACTAATTGTAAAATGTTCATAAATAATAATTATGCCGCTATGCATGTGAACAAGTCACAGTAAAGCATCACATAGACACGGAAGTTGCAATAATAATAATAATATATCATGTATACATTTTAATGAATGCATGGAAGTGTAATACATGTGCATGTATGATGTAGCTGGCTATACATGTTATAGCAACTTACACAGGAGCTGCATGAATCATAATCATTCAATACACAGATTTGGTATTGTTGTAATGCATGTATTAATTCATAAGAGGGAAGTATGAATTACAACTGTCCATGCTTGCTTGCTTGATGAAAAGAACACACTAAGTTAACAAAATGTGAAGTATAGTTGTAGCTGTAGGCTTGAGCCAATTATGCCACCATAATTTTTGTGCGTAATAGCCAATAGAATGGTAAAACTGAGCATTGAGCATATTTAAATTTTTGTGCAAAGCACGTGCACACTGACTTTGCACACATGCAGGCATTGAATTTTGAAAGTGCTTGTGAGATTTTGGGTGAGCTGGTTTATTGTGATCATTGTTATCTGATGAATGCACTGCAATGATGAAAGTGATACAAGTTTGACAAAAGAGAGGTGTCATAATGTAAACGGAGACTGCATGATTGCAGACTGTCAACAAGAATCCATTAAATATTAAATATTTTCACATCAATGACAATCAAGCTATAGGTCTACTGATTGATGTTTGATCAATATTTGTTTTAGCTGAAGATTGACTGAAGTATCAGGTAATGACAGCTATAAAATGGGAAATTTCTTATTATTATTATTACAGTATTTACTAGTAATCGATGATGACATACATGCAACCAAGTACAGTAATGTTGGGTTAATCACCTATAGTGGTAGCTAATTAGATATATATAAAAACCAGAAATATATAGCTAATTTGTGCTGGCATGCATGCATAAAAAGCCACAGCCTAGTAGCTATAGCTAGCTGGCTATATAATCAAGTTTACAGAGTTGGTTTGTGATCATGCAGATTTTGGAAAACAGTTCCACTGAAATCTCATGCATATTGTTTAGATTTAACACTACATGCCACATGAAAGAAGACTTTTATATATATAGATATTAGCTATGCATGTGTTTCTGGAGTTCACAGCTAAAGTGTTGGACTTGAAATATTAAGGAAATCTTTTGTGTACTGTATACCTATATATAGAAATAATGTACACATCAAATTACATAAGTGATTTGGAACCTGGCATTTTCTCCCCGCTATATAGCGTTAATAATGCGGAAATCCGCTATATACACAATCGATAGCTGTGCCCACGTCACAGCTGATGTGTTGACAGGCTAGCTTGCATTCTGGACGAGGCCAGCCGATTCTGGATAGGGCTTTGAAACCATTGCCAGGCCATTTGCTGTTTCTATTATATAATTATATATCAGGCTTCTGTTTTACCTAAATTTGATTTGATTATTATAGTTGTGATGCTGTCTGCTGGACACTTACAGCTGTATCACTTTCATTGTTTCAAAGCCCTTGCATGTAACGCATGCATTCTTCTTGTTCTAGATAATTTATTCGTCATACTTTCAGGCATCATGGTTTCGTCATACTATAAATAATACACACCCATACTTTACCATAGCCTAGATAGACTAGCTCCCTAGGCATGGTTAACGTCGCTTATTCTAACCGCAAATTTTATTATGGTTGTAGGGCTATAATTTGTTGTATAATAACCAGATTATAACTTACACGATATTGTCTGTGAATAAGTATATGTATAAATGACTGCTCCAGCTGTTGGTATTGATCTTGGCGCGAGTTTCTCTTGTGTCGGTGTTTTCCAACATGGCAAAGTCGAAATTATCGCCAACGATCAGGGAAACAGGACCACTCCGAGTTACGTCGCGTTCAATGAAACTGAGAGACTCATTGGAGATTCTGCTAAAAGCCAAATTGCCATGAATCCAATCAACACTGTCTTTGATGCAAAAAGACTGATTGGGCGAAAGTGGGATGAAGGCGTGGTTCAAGCTGACAAGAAGCTGTGGCCTTTTGAGCTCATAAATGAGGGAGGTCGACCAAAAGTTAAAGTGGAATATCGCGGAAATACCAAAAAGTTCTTTGCCGAAGAAATCTCTTCTATGGTGCTGACTAAGATGAAGGTAACTGCAGAGGCTTACCTTGGAAAGACTGTCACTAATGTTGTCGTCACTGTTCCAGCTTATTTTAATGACTCCCAGAGGCAGGCAACAAAAGACGCTTGCACAATTGCAGGTCTAAATGTGCTTCGTTTGATTAGTGGATCTACCGCTGCAGCTATTGCTTATGGCATTAAGAAAAAAGCTGGTAAATCATCAGTAAGAAATGTATTGATTTTTGATCTTGGTGGTGATGCTCTTGATGTTTCCATCTTAACCATTCAAGATGATAACATCTTTGAAGTGAAGTCAACTAACGGCAATACTCATCTTGGTGGAATGGACTTTGACAATCGAATGGTAAATCACTTCATCAAGGAATTCAAAAGACAGTATAAGAAAGATCTCTCTCAGAACAAGAAATCTCTTTGTCGCTTGAGAATAGCTTGTGAAAGGGCAAAGCGTACACTCTCATCTCAAACTCAAACCGATATTGAAATTGATGCTTTGTTTGAGGGAATTGATTTTTATACTACCATCACTAGAGCTCAATTTGAGGAACTTAATGGTGATCTTTTCCGAAGCACAATGGAACCTGTAGAGAAGGCACTTCGTGATGCTAAATTCAATAAACGACATATTCATGATGTTGTACTTGTGGGCGGTTCCACTCGTATTCCTAAAATCCAGAAGTTTCTTCAGGATTTCTTTGATGGTAAGGAGCTTGATAAATCCATCAACCCAGATGAGGCTGTAGCTTACGGAGCAGCTGTGCAAGCAGCCATTCTTCGTCAAGATAGGAGCAGAGATGTCCGGAATCTCCTCCTAATTGATGTTGCACCATTTTCTGTTGGAATTGGAATCGCTGGTGGTGACATGAGGACACTGATTAAGCGGAACACAATCCTTCCTGCAAGTAATACTCATATATTTACCACCTCTGTCAACGATCAACCTGGCATACTTTTTGAAGTGTTTGAAGGAGAACATGCTAAGGCCAAAAACAATCACCTCCTAGGGAAGTTTATATTGGGTGGAATTCCTCCAGCTTCCAAGGGAGACCCACAAATTGCTGTAACCTTTGACATTGATGAAAATGGAATCCTAGACGTGTCAACTGTAAACAAGAGTACCAGAATACAAAATAATATTGACATCACTTACGACAAAGGCCGTCTTTCAATAGAAGAGATCTGGAGAATGGGTAAAGAATCAAGGAAGTATAAAGATGAAGACAACAAACAGAGGGAACGTATTTCAGCCAAGAATTCCCTAGAGAGCTATGCCTTCAACATGAAGAGTACAATGGAGGATGATAAGGTGAAGAATAAAGTCAGTGAACAAGAGCGTGAAGGGGTCATCAACAAGTGTGAAGAGGTCATTGATTGGATTGATAGGAACCAAACAGCTGAAAAAGAAGAATTTGTTTCTCAGCAGAAATATCTTGAGAAGATTTATTCTAGAATGGCAATTAATTAAATTTCTTTAGCAGGTTTTATACATATAGCTATATATATTTGCTCAACTATACCATAAGAATAGCTTACACATTAATATTCCTTTCCAATGAACCTTACAAATAAGGCCATGCAGGCTCCCTTGTATACGTTGAGGGGCCACTGGCCACCTATACTTACTCCACTGCATGTAGAACTACAATGGTGCTGTATTGTCACTATGTAGCTATAGTGTGAAGTGTACCAGTCAATATACTCATAGCTACCCCTATCATGTTTGTCCAGTTAGTATCTTATTATTACTGGAGACCGGCTACACACGGGGAGGGAGAAAAATAATTACATGAAATTACCAAGTGCATATTAAACTATTTAAAGTCAGTCAAATTTGTAGAGGAAACTACTTCAGGTAAATTGTTCCAGTGGTGAATAACACTGGATGTGGGAAAAGGGAAATTTTAAATTATATGCATGCATGCGTATATGGCCTGGATGTGGGCTGGACAGTATGAGATGAGGGGTCTAAATTAGCTGAGGCAAAGCAATGAAGCATTTTTGTAAAATAAGATAAGTTGGAACTTGTTAGCCCATTGTAATATTATTGAGGGTTGCAGTTACATATAAAACACTCTAATAGAACGCACACGATAGATAGTATTATATCTCCGTACGGATCGTACCTATCTATGGTGAAACACGTGCTGTACGCATAAGGTTTTGTGGTGCATGAATAAGAAATATACTTTACAAATCCGATGAAGCGAATACATCTTGGAATACATGAATGACGTGTGGAAATTCCCCGATCATGCGTCATCATGCGGTTGTTTCAGTAACACCCTACAGCACTCACTACAGTATTCGCTTGTCCCACGGGAGACTAGACTATAAAAAGCACTTGCTGATTTGGTCGAAGTTAAATTAAGCTGCAGCTGCAGGTTGTTACAATTCCGTAATCGCATGTGGGGATTTCCCCGACTAGACACGTGGGGACACGAGGATATACGTACGTTACGAGGTACGTTATCCGGTAGTTTAGCATAGATAATTTAATAAACTCATTAACGTTTTCATTGTCTTTGGATAAACAAGGATGTAATGACTGCTCCAGCTATTGGCATTGATCTTGGTACGAGTTCTCTTGTATCGGTGTTTTCCAACATGGAAAGGTTGAAATTATCGCCAATGACCATGGAAACAGGACTACTCCGAGTTGCGTTGCGTTCAATGAAACTGAGAGGCTCATTGGAGACACCGCCAAAAGCCAGCTTACTATGAATCCAACCAACACAATCTTTGACACAAAAAGATTGATTGGGCAAAAGTGGGATAACAGTGTGGTCCAAAATGACAGGAAGCTGTGGCCTTTTGAGGTCATAAATGAAGGAGGTCGACCAAAAATAGAAGTAAAATATCTTGGAAATACCAAGACCTTGTTTGCTGAAGAAATCTTATCTATGGTGCTGACTAAGATGAAGGAAACTGCAGAGGCTTACCTTAGAAAGACTGCATGTCACTAATGTTGTCATCACTGTTCCAGCTTTTTATAATAATTCCCAGAGGCAGGCAACAAAAGATGCTTGCATAATTGCAGGTCTAAATGTGCTTCGTTTGATTAGTGGATCTATTGCTGCAGCCGTTGCCCATGGTTTTGCGAAACAAAGTAAATCAGAAAGGAATGTTTTGATTTTTGACCTTGGTAGTGGCACTATTGATGTTTCTATCTTAAACATTCAAGAAAATATCTTTGAGGTGAAGTCAACTAATGGCAGTACTCATCTTGGTGGAATGGACTTTGACAATCGAATGGTAAATTACTTATCAGGGAATTCAAAAGACAGCATAAGAAAGATCTCTCTCAAAACAAGAAATCTCTTTGTCACTTGAGAACAGCTTGTGAGAGGGCAAAGCGTACACTCTCATCTCAAACTCAAGCCAACATTGAGATTGATGCTTTGTTTGAGGGAATTGATTTTTATACTACCATCACTAGAGCTCAGTTTGAAGAACTTAATGGTGATCTTTTCCGAAGCACGATGGAACCTGTAAAGAAGGTACTTTATGATGCTAAATTTAACAAACAAGATATTCATGATGTTGTACTTGTGGGAGGTTCCACTCGTATCCCTAAGATCCAGATGCTGATTCAGGATTTCTTCAATGGTAAGGAGCTTAACAAATCCATCAATCAAGATGAGGCAGCAGCTTTTGGAGCAGCTGTGCTAGCAGCCATCCTTAGTAAAGATAACAGCAGAGGTATCCGAAATCTTCTCATAATTGATGTTGCACCATTTTCTATTGGAATCGGAGTCGCTGGTGGTATCATGAGGACACTGATTAAGTGGAACACAAAACTTCCTGCAAATAAAACTCATATATTTACGACTTCTGTTGATGATCAACCTGGCATACTTTTTGAAGTGTTTGAAGGAGAACATATCATGATCAAAAATAATCACCTCCTAGGGAAGTTTATATTGGGTGGAATTCCTCCAGCTCCTAGGGGAGTCCCACAAATTGTTGTAACCTTCGATGTTGATGCAAATGGAATCCTGCATGTGTCATCCGAAAACAAGAGCACGGGAATAGAAAACAAGATCGCCATCACTACTAATGACAAAGGCCATCTTTCAGCAGAAGAGATCCAGAGGATGGTCAGTGAGGCAGAGAAGTACAAGGATGAAGATGATAAGCAGAGGGAACACATTTTAGCCAAGAATTCCCTAGAGAGCTATGCCTTCAACATGAAGAGTACAATGGAGGATGATAAGGTGAAAGATAAAGTCAGTGAACAAGAACGTGAAGAGGTCATTAGCAAGTGTAAAGACTGGATTGATAGAAATCAAACAGCTGAAATGGTTTCTCAGCAAAAAGATCTTGAGAGAATTTGTACTAGAATGGCAACTTTATTTAATATTGACATTAATTTTCATTAGCAATTGTAACTACAACTACCTAGCTATTAAGGCTCAAACAAATAGTTGAATATTTGGATTAATATTCGTTTACTATTTACAGTAAGAATTTTTGGGTACTTTGCATGGTTTAAACAGATAGCACACTGTACATAATAATCAATGTTTAATGTCAAGATTTCAGAATAATTTGCCTTCATTATAGGCACTATAATTATATATATGATTGAGATAGGAGTCATAAATTGACTGAAAGTAGTATCATTTTATAACTTTCATATTCGGACTATTCGTTTGAAAATTAAAGAATATTCGAATATCAAAATATGTTATTCGTTTGAACCCTATACTAGCCATGTATAACTATACGTATGTGCTGTGACCACTAGCTAGCTAGCTATTACTGTAAGTATATAGCTAACCAAACTAGTGCAACTATACTTGATTCCTGATAAAGTTATAATTATGTACTTGATGTAGCTGTTGAAGTTCCTGCATGCATGTGATTCCTCTGAGGTGTAAAAATGATATGTACTATATATACCATAGGCGGGAAAGGGTGGGACTATGAGACTGCAGCCCACCTGCATGATTTTATGGGTGCTCCATAGGATTTTAATTTTGCAATAGAAATTTCTTGTGAGAAAATTAGCCCCACCTGATTTAGCCGCCTTCCTCCGAATACTATACCTGTCAAGTGCCAATGATACAATTTCTAGTTCACAGTTTACCTGAGGAACTGGTTTGGCATAGATGGCAGGGGAGTAGCTGGAAGATGAAGTTTGTAGGGGTGGGGCACACAACCCGGCCCAGGGGCCAGTGTGGTGATATCGATGTTAGAGCAAATTATGATTAGTGCTTTTTAGCTATAAGCATTTTGAGTTCACGCATGTTATTTTCTCTTTGACTGTTATTTTACCCATCCATACAATAATGATTAAAATGAGCAATGATGCATGCAGTTAAAAGTGTTTTGTGTGAATTCCTTGGTAATGGCCCTGGCTATCCTTAATTTAATTCATCCATCCTGACTACGTGTATCTCAAACATACTAAAGAATGTACTCGAGCTCATTTAATTGAGCTAGCTACATAACTCATAGGAAGTCATCAAGTATAGTTAATTAGGTGTAAAGTAGAAAGGCTTTACTTCACTGTTGACATGGCATGGTAGCTACTGCATGGCATGGTTATATAGTTATATGATTGCTCAATAACAATTTCATCAGTGAGAAGAATTTCATACACACTCAGTAGGACTCATGCATGCATGCATTACAAAAACAATGAAATGTAAAATTTGAAAATTTGAATATAGCTATTTGAATAATTATGAATAGAGATGAATTTACATACAAATTTCTTTGTGATTCATGCAATTTCAAGTTCAATTTCAATTTCGATTTCAATCTTGAGTTCAACAATTGTTTTAATCAATGATAATTTCAGGAGAAGGTGAAAATTTGGGGGCTTAGGCCCCCTTTCTCCTCCCTGACTCCTACTCCCCTGGATGGTATATATATAGGCACACACTGTTAAAAATAGCCGGATAGTTGTGGTAGCTACGTAACTCCAAAGGAGTTGTTTTCAGATTAAAACTACTCGAGTTATTTATCTCCTTAGGAGTTATAGTTAGCTACCACAACCGGCCATACCCATTTTTAACAGTGTAGCTGCTATAGCTATATGAGTATACAGCTACATTAGACCAAACATCAGGACAAGGAGAGGTGAATTCTGTCGGAGTAGCTATACTTACCCACAACCAGGTTAGCTATAGCCTATATTCGGCTATATATATATTCGTATAATTCTTCAAAGGAAGTTAAGTAGCTAGCTAAGCTAAACTGGATTAAATGCAGTTACTGTGGTGTACAGCCATTATTGGACAGCAAGAATTAAGGGTCACAAGTTAACTACCTGACAATATATTATGTCTATATGAAGCAAATTTATCCATCGAGATTGTGACAATTGTGACACCTATAGCTGTACTGGCATAGTATCACTGAAATATCAACAAATGTTGATCTTTAGAATGGGAAAGTGTGTGTGTGTGTGTGTGTGTGTGTGTGTGTGTGTGTGTGTGTGTGTGTGTGTGTGTGTGTGTGTGTGTGTGTGTGTGTGTGTGTGTGTGTGTGTGTGTGTGTGTGTGTGTGTGTGTGTGTGTGTGTGTGTGTGTGTGTGTGTGTGTGTGTGTGTGTGTGTGTGTGTGTGTGTGTGTGTGTGTGTGTGTGTGTGTGTGTGTGTGTGTGTGTGTGTGTGTGTGTGTGTGTGTGTGTGTGTGTGTGTGTGTGTGTGTGTGTGTGTGTGTGTGTGTGTGTGTGTGTGTGTGTGTGTGTGTGTGTGCATGTGTGTGTGTGTGTGCATGTGTGTGTGTGTGTTGTAGTGTGTGTGTGTGTGTGTGTTGTAGTGTGTGTGTGTTGCGTGTGTGTGTGTGTGTGTGCATGTGTGTGCGTGTGTGTGTGTGTGTGTGCATGTGTGTGTGTGTGTGTGTGTGTGTGTGTGTGCGTGTGTGTGTGTGTGTGTGTGTGTGTGTGTGTGTGTGTGTGTGTGTGTGTGTGTGTGTGTGTGTGTGTGTGTGTGTGTGTGTGTGTGTGTGTGTGTGTGTGTGTGTGTGTGTACAAATGAAACCATCACATAGATTACAAGACACCTCAATCAAATGATTATCTGGTCCATACATCTCCTTGTCCAGTTCAACGATGACACTCTTGAAGAAAGAGGCGAACTTAAGCTTACTCTTCATATATGGCTTATCACCAGTCTGGTAACCATACAAGTGATAACATGGCGTATATGAATGGTGATACCTCATTCAGCAGCTGTCCTTCAATGCGCAGCTCCTAATGATGCACCAACCGTGTCATCTCTTCACTCTCGCTGAAGGCATCGTGAAATTGATGGGATATAAATATCCGTAGTTTACGACGTTGCTAGTAAGAAACATTCTGAATGGCTATTGGGTCTGGAGGTAGCAGTAATGATTGTAGTCGACATGGTATCTCTGTAAACTTTATACGAGGAACTTCAAATACCTATATATAGGCATGTGTGTACAATAAAGAGAAACTGTCAAACCTGCTCAAAATATTTGTCACAATTAATATACTCCCTTTCATTAGGATCTTGCAATTGGTGAGTCTAAAAACACACTTTGATATTTGCTCAATTCAGAAATTAAGCAGAACATTTGTGGTATCATGAGGACACTGATTAAGCAGAATACATCAAATAAAACTCATGCATATATTTACGACTTGTTGACAATCAACCTGGCATACTTTTTGAAGTGCTTCAGTTGAAGGAGAACATATCATGATCAAAAATAATCACCTCCTAGGGAAGTTTATATTGGGTGGAATCCCTCCAGCCCCTAGGGGAGTCGTCCCACAAATTGCTGTAACCTTCGATGTTGATGCAAATGGAATCCTGCATGTGTCATCTGAAAACAAGAGCACGGGAATAGAAAACAAGATCAGTAACCATCACTACTAATGACAAAGGCCATCTTTCAGCAGAAGAGATCCAGAGGATGGTCAGTGAGGCAGAGAAGTACAAGGATGAAGATGACAAACAGAGGGAACACAGTTCAGCCAAGAATTCCCTAGGGAGCTATGCCTTCAACATGAAGAGTATAATGGAGGATGATAAGGTGAAAGATAAAGTCAGTGAACAAGAAAATGAAGAGGTTATCAACAAGTGTGAAGAGGTCATTGATTGGATTGATAAGGACCAAACAACTGAAAAGGAAGAATTTGTTTCTAAGCAAAAAGATCTTGAGAGAATTTATGCTAGAATGGCAACTTTATTTAGTAATAATTTTCTTTAACAGTCACAGTGTAGCAAACTATCTGCTCTGACCATAGATAGCTACTATCCTTTATTGTTTTGTTCCATGCCCTTCGCAGTTAAAGTTTCACTGCCACTTCAACAACACCAGGATCAAGCCACTGATATGTATGTTGACTGGCCTATTATGCTTTTTACTTAGCCATGCATGCTTTAGTCCTCAAATTTCACCAGGTTACAAGAGTAGATAATAGAGAGCCTTTACTCTTGCTATGATGATCAATATTGTACATGTGCTCATGTACTTGGAATTTACACATTAAACTGGCACAAATATATGGCTTTGTTGTATTGGAGTGTATATGATGACTGTACTATTAGAGTATATTGAGGAATATGCTGAAATGGGACTTCCCCCAATCGCCCACACGGTAATATCCGATAAATTATTTATGATAATTTCCTTGTACGACTTCATTGTAATTGATAGTGAAATAAAATACCTCTGCATATCAGTAACTGCATTCTGATGACTGCTCCAGCTGTTGGCATTGATCTTGGTACGAGCTTCTCTTGTGTCGGTGTTTTCCAACATGGCAAAGTCGAAATTATCGCCAACGACCAGGGAAACAGGACCACTCCAAGTTACGTCGCGTTCAATGAAACGGAGAGGCTCATTGGAGAGTCTGCTAAAAATCAGGTTGCCATGAATCCAACCAATACTGTATTTGATGCAAAAAGATTGATTAGACGAAAGTGGTATGAAGGTGTGGTCCAAGCTGACAGGATGTTGTGGCCTTTTGAAGTCGTAAATGAAGGAGGTCAACCAAAAGTTAAAGTGGAATATCGCGGAGAGACCAAATCCTTCTTTCCTGAAGAAATCTCTTCTATGGTGCTTACTAAGATGAAGGAAACTGCAGAAGCTTACCTTGGAAAGACTGTCACTAATGTTGTCATCACTGTTCCAGCTTACTTTAATGATTCCCAGAGGCAGGCAACAAAAGATGCTTGCACAATTGCAGGTCTAAATGTGCTTCATGTAGTTGGTGGATCTACCGCTGCAGCTATTGCATTTGGTCTGGATAAGAAAAGTGGGGCTGAAAGGAATGTACTGATCTTTGACCTTGGTGGTGGTACCTTCGATGTTTCTGTTTTAACCATTGAGGATGGCATCTTTGAGGTGAAGTCAACTAATGGTGATACTCATCTTGGTGGAGAGGACTTTGACAATCGAATGGTAAATTTCTTTGTCAAGGAATTCAAAAAGCAACACAAGAAGGATCTCTCCCAGAACAAGAGATCTATTTGTCGCTTAAGAACAGCTTGTGAGAGGGCAAAGCGTACGCTCTCATCTCAAACTCAAGCCAACATTGAGATTGATACTTTGTTTGAGGGTATCGATTTTTATACTACCATCACCAGAGCTAGATTTGAGGAACTTAACAGTGACCTTTTCCGAGGCACAATGGAACCTGTTGAGAAGGCACTTCATGATGCTAAATTTGACAAAGGTCAGATCCATGATATTGTGCTTGTGGGGGGTTCAACTCGTATCCCTAAGATACAAAAGCTTCTTCAGGATTTCTTCAATGGTAAGGAGCTTAACAAGTCCATCAACCCAGATGAGGCTGTAGCTTATGGAGCAGCTGTGCTAGCAGCCATCTTTACTGGAGACAAGAGCGAAGAAGTGCAAGACCTCCTTCTACTAGATGTTGCTCCTTTGTCTCTTGGAATTGAAACTGCTGGTGGTGTCATGACCTCACTGATTAAGCGCAACACAACCGTTCCTACAAAGAAGACCCAAACCTTCACAACTGACTCTGACAATCAGCCTGGCGTGCTTATTCAGTTTGAAGGAGAGTGTGCCATGACCAAGGACAATAACCCGCCTAATGAATTGATGTACAATGATAATCAACCTGGTATACTTATTCAAGTGTTTGAAGGAGAGCATGCCATGACCAAGGACAATAACCTTCTTGGAAAGTTTGAGTTGACTGGTATTTCTCCAGCTCCTAGGGGAGTCTCAGAAATTGATGTAACTTTTGACATTGATGCACATGCAATCCTGAATGTGTCAGCTGTAGACAAGAGCACAGGAAAAGAAAACAAGATCACCATCACTAATGACAAAGGCCGTCTTTCAGCAGAAGAGATCCAGAGGATGGTCAATGAGGCAGAGAAGTACAAGGATGAAGATGACAAACAGAGGGAACGTATTTCAGCCAAGAATTCCCTAGAGAGCTATGCCTTCAACATGAAGAGTACAATGGAGGATGATAAGGTGAAAGATAAAGTCAGCGAACAAGAACGTGAGGAAGTTATAAGCAAGTGTAAAGAGGTCATCGATTGGATTGACAAAAACCAAACGGGTGAAAAGGAAGAGTATGATTCTCAGCAGAAAGATCTTGAGAAGGTTTGCATGCCAGTTGTTACAAAATTATACCAAGCAGGAGGAATGCCTGGAGAAGGGCCACCCAGGGCAGCTCCATCTAGTAGTAGCAGTGGCCCGACAGTTGAGGAAGTGGATGATAAACAGAGGGAACTTATTTCAGCCAAGAACTCCCTAGAGAGATATGCCTTCAACATGAAGAGTACAATGGAGGATGATAAGGTGAAGAATAAAGTCAGTAAACAAGAGCGTGAAGAGATCATCAGCAAGTGTAAAGAGGTCGTTGACTGGATTGATAGGAATCAAAAGGCCAAAAAGGAAGAAATTATTTCCCAACAAAAAGATCTTGAGAGAATTTGTGCTAGAATAGCGATGATGAGTTTGTTTAACACTGACATTCATTATCTTTAACAGTAATAGCTAAAATTTATGTATGGTAAAGGGATACCTTTCAAGGTAGTATAGCTAGCTAATAAACGTTTTCACGATTATAAAAAACTCGTATATTCATGGTAAAACATTCACGTTATTGTACACTGATCGTGCACCTAATTATATATATAACCATTTGCAAGTAAAGCTTCCATGGTCGTCAATAAAAATTGTAAAAGTTTTTTCTCCCTCTACTGATTTCTCGTATGAAGTGTATGCACCAAAGCCACCAATCAGTATAGCTAGCTATAAGGTGTACTGAGTCTGCAAAAACAGGTCTCAGCTGAATATGGCTGCAGTTGTGTGATTGATGTCTATAGAATGAGATGTAGTTGATCCATTGGAGAGTTAAAACAGTATAGCTATAAAGCTCCACATTGTGTTGCACATAGCTAAGCAAGAGTTAGCGGCGGCTTGCTTCAGTTTTTGATATTGTTTCACCAGCCGGCATTAGTAAGTTAGTTTATGTTATGCTACTGTTTGACTAATGGTAGCTGGCTATACGCTCAAAATGCACTAATACAGTCACTATCAATCTCTTAATAGAGCACTCAGTTTTTCTGGTGCATAAAAATTTATTTTAAAAAAGTAGTACAATACCACTGACCGGCCTGCCTCATCTGCCTCATCTGCCTCATCTGCCGGTGCAACCATAAACCAATTGCCATAAACCTGTAGTTAGCTACCACACCAACAAAGTTAGGGTCTGGCAACGCATCATAGTTATGATTTGATGTAGCTATATGCAACTCAGTCAGTATGCACGTGCAATAAGGTGGGCTAGCTAACATGAGCATACGATATCATTCCCCATAATACACGAATACAAATCATGAAGTTATTCTTGCACATACCCTCATAGTTTAAAGCAGTCATAAGCTTTTATGCAATCGTTCGTATAACAGTATAGCTCGCTACGTAGTGAGCCAAAACATTAGAGCAAACGATGACTTATCACCTCGTCAACCGCTAGATAAAATAAAGATCCGATGCTCCGAAATTGGCTTGGAGAGGTTATCAAGGTGGAACAGATCGCACAAGGAACTGATTTTTCCTTAAAACAATACAGACTAGAAGAACCCATCGATGAATCACGTGACTGTAGTTGGCAGCAAGCAACCAAGTTTTCATCGTTTAAAACGTTTTATTGCAACAGTAAAGTAGTAGCATTTGAAGTAGTGGTTAGTCACCAAAATGGTTTATCAGGTCCATGTGTGTTGTTATGTAATGTTGATATATCTGGATGTGTGACCCTAGCTGTTGCCATGGTGAATGATGGTAATTGTAATTACAGTGAAATATCTTCAAATATGATCCCCAGCAATGGAGTATACCATCTTAAAGACGGGCCCAGTGTATTATGGTGTAACTCTAATGGCTTGGCCATGCTTAGTCCTAGTGATACAAATAAGATGACTTTAAACTGTTTTTCATCTGAGCAACTGTTTGACATTGACAACACCAGTGGGTTGGAGTGTGTGTTGGATAAAATTTGGGTGTTAAGTGGACGGCAAGAAGCAGAGTCTCTCAGAGTTTTTGCTCGAGCTAGCTTATCATCATCAGATCTTAATCCTCCAAAGAAGTTGAAGTCAGTTGAATCAGACGTACTATGGTGTACAGCCACTATTAGACAGCAAAATGGTTTACCAGTTGTCACTAAACTACTAGACAATCTTTACATCCATTCAGACTATGCACCAGTCATCAACTGTATCACGGATTATGACAATTGTGATTCCTACATGTTGAATGATCCCCATCAGTGCACCCAATGTGTTGTGGGTACCACATACCAACAAATGTTGATCTTTGGAGACGGCAAGGTGCTGTATCACACCAGTCTGGAGTGTGTACCAGTCACTATACTGGTCTGCCAGGTTTGTATATATATGTAGGTCACATAAAACACTCTAATAGAACACAATAATTGTTTTAGTCAGGCAAAACACTCTAATAGAACACACACAATAGAGTTTACATAGAACATACAACAGAGAGTTTTGGTGGTACAAAACACTCTAATAGAACACACACAATGTTAAAGTTTTAGTTTACTACACAAAATACTCTAATAGAACACACAACAAATGACACAAAACACTCTAATAGAACGTACATTATAATCTGATTTTTACTACGGCAGCTTGGAGCTTCAGATGTTTTCATTGTACAAGATGGAATAGCTGGTGTGTTTGTATACACACTGAATAGAACAGGATTTGTGGTGAGCATACTGCATTTTTAGTACTTCAGGTCATCCATGTATATCAAATAGCAGCAGAAGCAACCTCAAAAAACCATATATATGTACATGTGCGTGAATGTTTTAAAATGCATGCTAGTTGCAGAGAAGCTGGACAGGAGTGTTTGCTGTACTGGTAGATGACTTTGTGTTTAATGGAAATGAACAATTACTTGTAGTAATGGATGGTAAGTGTCATGTGATGTTGTATGACCTCATCACTTAATAGCCTATGGCTAGATCCTACCAGTGATGATTTTAGTTTATCAAATTTTGTCCTAACCGATCTGGAAACGATAGAAATTCCTTATCCACAAGTAAGATGCTGTGTGTATAGCAGGTGTGAGTGTTAATGCTTGTGTGAGCAGAATGGTATGGTTGAAGATCAGAGAAGTAGTGGCGAGACCATGAATAGTGCAGTTACTGCTCTTCAGAAGAGACTGATGGTGAGGAGCATACACACACAATACTACACACACACACACACACACACACACACACACACACACACACACACACACACACACACACACACACACACACACACACACACACACACACACACACACACACAGTGAGGGGAAATTTTTAGTAACAAATTGACCCCTCCAACTTTCAGTGACTTCCTCCATCCCTGCACAATCATATACATACTGCGTACATACACTTTTGTCTCCATACAGCATGAGAAAAATGTTTTGGATGAGCTGCAAATGGAGCACCTACAGAAGAAACAGTTACTAAGCAAAGCAACTGAGTTGCTTGCCTGCTTAGATAGAGGAATGGAATATGACTGGACGCCAGATCAGGTGAGACACCGATCACACCAGTTGCAAGCTGCAAGCATATACATAACAATTAATTACATTCTCACCTCATATATTAAATTTTCAGGGGGAAAATCCCTGGATATGTATAGTCCCTATACACGTGCTTGTATCATACATTTGCAAGCAGAAATAGGCACAATGCATTTACACCTAGGCCACTTTCAATGGGAGACTTAACATAAACAGATCTATGAAAATTTTGCCCTAGTAAGATCAAAATACCATGGAATACCGAATACCGTTTTGAATTTGTAATACCATATACCGGAAGTAAAATACTGATACCGCCCAACACTAGTTGCAAGCAGAGATGAAATGACAAATCGAGACAAAAATATATTGTAAAATTCACTAAAACAAATGATGATAAAATAACAATTAAGAATCTCTGCATTACCAGGAACTACACATAAGAGCATCATACCCACAAAGTGAACTAGCTGGCTACATGTTGTACATGTATTTGCTTGCTCTATTTAGTGCCTAGTGCCACTCTTGGAGCCAGTCGGCAGCCAAGATGTACCACCGGTATCAAAATTTTCTAGTCCCGACATCGGCACGCTGGACGTCGTGAGCACCTGGCAGAGAATTATGGACTCTCAGTGGATAGTGGGCATTGTTGTTGTGAACAACACCAAAAAGTAAATATCATGCTATCACTATATCTTAAAATTGTTAATATTAATTTTTCAAATTCGCGAAATTAAATATGTCGCAGAATTGAAAATGTCCTATTTGGTTTTTGCAGTTTGAGTGTGAATGCTAAATTACTAGTCACTAACTAATTATATAACCTTATTGGATAATGTAAACTATTGTGGTATTTGGTTTACACTACTATAGCCACGTCACAGAGGTAGCGGCTACTGTAGCTTGTACCACACACACTGAAATACAAGAAACAAAGTGTGTCGTGTTTCCGGACCAGCCTGCAGCAGGAGGGTCGCTACCAGTTATGGGACAGACAGACAGTCAACTGGGCCACAGTCAAACTGCTAATATTGTGTGTGTTACAGAACTACCAATGTTTACATCAGATAAAATACAAGTTGGTATATTGCTCTGCTGGAAGGACATAAGAGGTGATGAAGTTAGCACACGATATGCAGGACATGTCCAGTTAACTACAGAGAATGTGTATAGTACATTGTTGTGCTGTAACCCTGTATCTGATTGGCGCAATCCAGTCACCGAACATGTTTGTCAGGATCAAATGACTTATCTTGTCACCCATCAGATAATTGAAGTATGTCTGTAAATAATTATAATTATTTGTTGGTATTTATGTAATTACTTGTAGTTGGAATTCAAATCTTTGTTTACTGATCTGAGAAAATTGCCACACATGCTGAAGGTGTGCTTGCCTCCGTCCAATCATATAATAGTTTCTGCTGACTCAGCCACGCCTACTGTTGCACCGATGAGCCTCGCCCACACATCCACTTCTATCATCATAATATTAGCCACCACAGACAGAAAGTATGCCAGTACAAAGGTTTTATACAAGTAAGCAACTTGCTCATACTTATCGTACTGTAGTGAAATCCACATACCTTAAATTTTGGAAGATTAAATGCCTAAAATTATGTTTATTTTTACTTATGAAGTTGCAATACAAATTTATTTGCATATTTTTGAAAGAAGTAATTCAGCAATTTTAGAAGTGTCATTTTTTTACTTATTTAGAGAGAGCAGCAGGTTTTCAGTGTTGCTGCAGCTGCTGAGGGGATCGCTGGCAAGTGATGTCAATGTACAACCAGTCGAGTATGGATGGAGGGAGACCATCCACAGAGGCTACGAACAGCTGCGGAGACACGTCGAACATCTCATCACCATAACTGATGAACAACTGAGTACAGGAAGAGTACCAACTGAAAATGACATATATGATTATAAGGTTGATATGGACATGAAAAATGTAATGGAGTTAGTTGAAAACAGCTAGTAGGCATGTTGTATGGTCGTGTGTATAGTACAAGTTTTCTACTGAAATTTTACTGACTGTTCTATTAGAGTAGTTATTGAGATTGTTTATGTATTCCTACATTAAATGACAGTGTGTATTTATAATTGTTTGATAGCTAGGAAGTACAGTTGTAGCTTATAACATTACATATGGTACATCATTATGTTGGAAAAGACATCATTAAACTAAAGAATAAATCATTGTTATCATGTATGTTTGATCCCTAATGCTTGCTCCAGTTCAGAACGCCTTTGTTGTACCTAATATGACATAACGTGACAAGTTATTTTAGCACATTGTAAAACATTGTTTACCTTTGTGTAGAAGTATCGGGTGACTGCCTCTTTGGTCCAATGTTGGTTGTAAAACTCACCTCTCCTCTCAGCCTCAGGGTTACCCATTCTATTGGTCATCACCTGACCACAAGTAACTACTAAAGATACACTCATAAAACGTGTTGTGTTTACCTTCAAGTCTCTGTTCTGTGACGCCATCCAATCATTGATGAATTTCTGTACACAAAAATTCATGTATGTAACTGGCAGACATACAGACAGAAGGACGGATGAACAGACATACGGACCGACAGACAGACAGACAGGGTATTTGCTCATACTACCTGAGGATCATCGGCAAAGCCCAGAAAGAATTCACGTTGGATTCTTATGCTATTAATTTGCTCAACTGTTTCATGAATCTGACAAGATGACAACATATTCACAGGGAGGGTTTTATACTAGACTACTCACTTTAGTGTCTAGAGCAGCTATGTCTTGTTGGGTGCTACTGGATGTCATGAAGGAGAACATCTGTGACTTTACCGGGTCATCCTGTTAAGTACATCATTATATCTCATTAGAAACAATCGGTACGACCATCATAGTATCCCATTACAGTATGACTGTTACAACACCCCATTACAGCATTAGCCAGACCACTTTTTTCCATTTTTATTTGAGGTGGATTTTTTCTGCCACCACAAATAAAAGCGGTCTGGCTACGTGAAACTATTACAGTATGATGGGTATGACCATCATAGTATCTCATTACAGTATGACCACCCATTATGGTATGACCATCATACAACTACTCACTATGTCCACTTCAACATCATAACACGCTGTCCGACTGCGATCAGGAGCATCTTTACTGGATAAGAGACATTTATCCATACTCCATAGTAACATATATACATACTTAATAATATGGTGAATGGCTATTGGGTCTGGCGGTAGCAGTAATGATTGTAGGCGACGTGGTATCTCTGTAAACTTTATGCGAGGAACTTCAAATACCTATATATAGGCATGTGTGTAAAAATAGTAACAATAAAGAAAAACTGTCAAACCTGCTCAAAATATTTGTCACAATTGATATACTCCCTCTCATTAGGATCTTGTAATTGGTGAGTCTAAAAACACATAATATTTATTGTATTTATATTTGTCCACCAAAACTCTATTATATTTAATGAAATACATTTTCATTTTAAATACTAACTTTAATGTACTGCCACATGGCCTGAAGGATAATGGGTCGTGTGGCTGTATGTACTCCTAACAACCTCGCCAATCTGCTGCTTAGCTTGTACTGTGATGGCTGGTATAGCAGTGACAACAAGATGGTGCTCTTCACCGAGTCCTCACCAGGCCGGACAACTTGGAAGCCATCACTATCAGCCGCACTACGAGCCCTTTGCCACTATACATGTTACCATATCAACATGTAACAATGTGTGTGTGTGTGTGTGTGTGTGTGTGTGTGTGTGTGTGTGTGTGTGTGTGTGTGTGTGTGTGTGTGTGTGTGTGTGTGTGTGTGTGTGTGTGTGTGTGTGTGTGTGTGTGTGTGTGTGTGTGTGTGTGTGTGTGTGTGTGTGTGTGTGTGTGTGTGTGTGTGTGTGTGTGTGTGTGTGTGTGTGTGTACAAATGAAACTGTCACATAGATTACAAGACACCTCAATCAAATGGTTATCTGGTCCATACATCTCCTTGTCCAGTTCAACGATGACACTCTTGAAGAAAGAGGTGAACTTAAGCTTACTCTTCATATCTGGCCTATCACCAGTCTGGTAACCATACAAGTGATAACATGGCATATATGAACGGTGATACCTCATTCAGCAGCCGTCCTTCAATGCGCAGCTCCCAATGAGGCACCAACCGTGTTGTCTCTTCACTCTCGCTGAAGGCATCATGAAATTGATGGGATATAAATATCCGTAGTTTACGACGTTGCTAGTAAGAAACACTCTTATACACATTATACACACATCATAAAGATTAACCTTTAAAGGTCGTTTAACAGCTTCTTGTATTTCAAGTTTCTTTCTTGCAATAGTCGTGTCCAGCCTCTTCTCAAATGACAACAGATCCATGTAAGCTTGTGACTCAGGGACCATATCTCGAACCTTTTGAAATAGTAAGTATCAAACACAAACCATAACATTGCACATACTCTCTGTGATAAGATCTTCTCTCCAAGAGCACTACGTTTCCTAAATTCACAAGTCTGGACTTTTCAGGCAGCATGTAGAGAAATTTACTAACATTTTACTCTTCGCCTTGGCGGCCGCTGCTTCTGCCGCAGCCTTTTTCTGTGCCATGCTCGAGGACTCTTGAGGAGTGGGTCTCCGCTGTTGATAAGTACTGTATGGAACACGTGACAACGAAACTGTCTTCCCGGCAACGCTTGGCATTTGCCCCTATCGTGTTTACAAGCGATGTACTAATTGTGTCACAAACGGGCAGGCTCGTCTACACGTCTAATTATTTACTCATACATAATTGATAGTTTAGCCTAACGTTAAAGTAAATATAAACGTACTCCGGGCATCATCCGTTGATAAGGTAAGTGACGAGAAGAATCCATTTTCTGAGTTACCCAACTACCCTCCTGTTTACTATTCCAATTAACACCCACTCAATAAATACCTGTAATAGTACGCACACCAATTAAAGTTGAATTTATTTAGTTTCAAAATAATACAGTTATATGTAACTAGGGCGAGGTTATGGTTCAGGTAGAGGAATTGTGTAGAGTAGCTGATTGCCGGCTTGCTTTGATCCAATCCACAGTTCATTCTCTTTCGTAGTGAACACCTCAGTTGGTGGGACCTCACACAGGGTCTGCTGGTATTCCAAAGTTGGCACTCTCCTAGAGTTCACCTGAGGATCTTTGTACATCCATAAAGTTACAGGCAAGTTGCCTAATACAACAAAACACATAAAGATTAGCAGAGAGAGTTGAATAGTAGGTACTAAGGATAAAAAATTACTGGAGTTTGGCAGAAGGACATATTGATAATAAGATCAAAATGCTTGAAATGTAGAGTGACAGATGCGCACAGACAGACAGACAGACAGACAGACAGACAAACACACAGAGTCACAGACGCACACACAAGCTTGCCTGGAGTACCAGCTGTTCTCTTAATTCTATCTACCACTCGAGACACTGTATCACCTTCATACACCTTCAACGGATATGAGAAATATCCACTTCCTACTTGTGGGTTTACCGCTGTTACGTTACAAAACGGCTGTAAACAAATACCCCATCAATTGCATCATTATATCTAACCAATCACAACCTTGCGTATATCACTGACAAATAAGGACATGGGTTTTCCTGGAATACACTCTTCCTTTATCTTCTTGTCATCACACTGCTCCACATCTTCAATCCACACTTCTTCCAACTATGTATCACATGCACACATTATTTCCATGGCAACTTAAAATATTAGTACCTCTAGAGCTCGGACGATGTAACTAGAATGATCTTCTAACACTTCTCTCTCATTAAATCGTGTTACTTCTTCCAAAGCACTAGCCTTTCCTTCTGGCAGCTGATTCTGCATAATTATATAATTCTCCTAAATCTTCGTTGAATTATAATTCTTAAATTGTTCACCTTGATGTGCTGAACAAAAGGCATCACTTTCTTGAAGACCTTCTTTAGGCTCTCTTCAGTTTTAAGATGATCTATTATTTCATCATTGGAGGGCAACACATTTTCCTCCTCGTCATAAAGAGAGTGAAGCTTCTTCAAAACAGTCGTCTGCCAATCTGGGTATCGCTGGGCAACATAAACTACTCCATAGGATGGCTTCTTAAAAGTTTTTGACTAAAATATGTAACGATATTAATTTTACTGAAATAAAAAACATGTTTTGTTACTAACCTTTCCTTTCATGTCTAACATCTTCTTTAAGCGTACCCTAAATTCGTGGGTGACCTTAATCAAATGATGGACTGCTTCGATGGCCACATCGTTCACAGTGCCGTCGCCGAGTAGACCAGGCCACTGAGCCTCCATAATGCTACCAGTCTGCAAACAATAAGAACATAGTTTACCAAACTCGTATATACTGACATGCACATTATAAATACACTATAAATATATACTAAATACACCATAAATATATTATAAATTAACTAAATACACTACACATATACCTCTCCAATAAACTCCCAGATGTGTTCACAAGTGTGAGGACATATTGGAGCAAGAAGAAGTGCTTGTACCTGGAGTAAACAACATGGAGGATGACTTATAATCACATGTATTCACAAGGCATACCCTTATAAACTTTTGAACGAGATCCCAATTCATACCACTCCCTACTGCAGCCAAATCACGGTATCTATCTCGAGCAGACTATAGTGAAATACCCGTACTACATAAATATATATCACAATCGCATACTACATACCCATACTATAAACATACGTACCACTTCACAAACATGTGATGTATTAGATACCACATACCACATACCATATTCCATGTGGATACCACATACCTGTAAGTCATAGAAACCAGTTTTTGTGGCCTCCCTAAAGAGCATGCGAGAGTACGAATGATCAGTCAATTTGATGGCATTGTTAATTTCACTCTCAAACACTTGATCAAGGTAAGTGTACTCTGAGGGTGGATCATTTCTCATCGTCGCTTTAGCATCCATCATTTCCTATTATCAGGATAATCGCTAGTGACCAAGGAGATGTCATATTTTAAACCTTTGTCCATTCCATTTGAGAGTAAAGTCGTAGAAGGCCAGCATCTGCCATGGAGAACACAAAATTGGCATCTTCCTGTGTATCACCGGCATCAGCCAATGCAAGTCTTGTTCCTGAAATATATTAACAAAGGCAAACATGAGAATAACAATTCCAACACATTCATCTTACCATCAGCAGAAAAACGTTCCACCGCTTGAACCATTGTGAGAAAGTTTCCAGTAGACTTGGACATCTTTTCAGAATTCAACAGCAAGTGTCCATTAGATCTTACAGCTTTAGGCCACCTGAGTATGCCAGTAGTATCTGTCCACCCAGTAAGGCAACTAACCAGCATCGATTTTCCATAGTTGCTTCTTCTCTTGTCGGTTTAGGCCAAATGGCAACATGATTGTATAGAAAATATGTGAGGTGATTTGGGACAAGGTCTTTTCCTGATACTCGCAGGTCTAGAGGATACCAGTACATGAACTCTCTCCTCATATCACTGTAAAGGAGCAACGATTGTAAACCTATGCTTAAAGTACAGGATCGTCTTACAGTAGTCCTTCCTCAGATATGCCACTGTCTTTTGGTAGCTCACCACCAAAAAATATGAAGTCCCATACTTCAGTAGTTAATTGCTCTGGTCTGTGGATATGCCCCAAGTTGAAACCCCAAACTCCATACAATGTATTTTAAGAGTGCATACCTTATTCCATACTTAGCTGTCTGCGAGCCATCAAGCACGCCTCCCTGTAGCAGGTGACAGACCGTGTAGTATGCCATGTATATTGTGGAATCTGACAATGATTCAATCAAGTACTGCTGGTCCCATGGAATCTTGGTACCTAGTATGTGGATGGATTAGAAAGTGGTGGAATAGATTTGCTTACCTAGTCCGTACAACCTGGAGCAAGCATGCTCGTGAAGCCAATCCAAAGTGCTTTCAAAGTTACGAGTTGTCTCAGGTGAGTACCTACATACCAAGATTACTGTATCTGTAATGATAGTATGTTGTAACTTACGTCTCCAGTCCTTGTAAGCACTCGGTGGTCTGTTTTCTCCACTTGTCCTCACCATAATCTATATACCTGTATATTGCCTAGGTAACAGTTGCTTAGCGATGCACAAGGCCATACCATTGGTCACACAGGGCTACAATGCACCTGTCACCTGAACGCGACATTACAGTCTTTTCCGGTTCCTGGTACAGCACCGCTTCATTGTTATCCACCATCAATTTCTGTATTGTCTTCTTCACTGTTTGAACCTTTTGCCCCTGACACACCCCCACTATCATCACCTAGAGACAGTTTACTTCCACTGCACAAAATATTTATTATATTTCCATACTCCTTCATAAAATCCCTTCAGGTAAGTCTTTTCCTTAGCAAGAGCCAGTTTAACTGCATCATTCTGGCTGGCTACTTGGAATTCTTCACAAGCCTGCACAGCACATAGGTTGCCTATCTCTGGAACTTCAATGATGGGCACCTATTGGGATATAGTTACTAAGAATAACAAAAGGCAAGGCACACTGGATATCAATAATTTACTGGTTGAAATGGTAGCACCATCTCGTCAGTTACAGAAAACTTCTTCCTTAGGGGCTGCAGAAACAAATACAGCATGACTTCTGCATTCACCTTGAACAACGAACAACCTCTTTCTTCTGAAGGTCCCTCAAAGCAGCATAGTCATCAGGTGCATCTGAAGGGACAGATGTCACAACTCCTGTACCTTTGTCATCCTTGATTGTCAGCATGGGCAGTGTATAGATTACATCATATGATGTCAATGGGGCCTTCAGACGAACTCCCATTATATCCTGAAATAAAACATATAATGCATGCAATACAGTAGGACCCATTGACCCAATTGGAATAAAAAACCTAGGGACAAAAATGGATTTCCTGAAAACACTGCTAATATGGTCTTCTGAGAGGGAAAGGTGAAATATGATTACTAGGTATTTGACAACTGGCAAGTAACTGTGTGTGTGTGTGTGTGTGTGTGTGTGTGTGTGTGTGTGTGTGTGTGTGTGTGTGTGTGTGTGTGTGTGTGTGTGTGTGTGTGTGTGTGTGTGTGTGTGTGTGTGTGTGTGTGTGTGTGTGTGTGTGTGTGTGTGTGTGTGTGTGTGTGTGTGTGCATATGACAAGTATGCAGTTTACATACCTGTCCAGTGAATGTAGCCACAATATCGATTTCTCCAGTTTTTACAGTGATGTCCTGGTGAGCCATGTTTAATGCTGCCCGTCGTACGGCCACAAACACTTCATCGTTGACCACTCGGAATGCTATGTACTGTTAACACACTAGCAGTCATGTGATGTCATGTGAGACAAGATAAGGACACACCTCCATGTCAGGACGGACCCAGCAGTTGGTTTGACCATACATGGTCTCCGGCCGAAGTGTTGCAGCCACCAAAAAAACCGGCTGTCCAGATAAGTGCCTGTAAGGTTAGTATTATAAAGTATGTGTGATTTAAAACTAACACACTTGAGCTTTTCAGGGTAAGGTTCTAAGACTTTCATTTTGATTAAAGTATATTCCTGCGGCCCTACTCCCTATTCACATACAGAAATACATTACATCATAATGACATCATTATTACATCATACCTCTCCACTCTGCCTATCATGATCCATACACGGTTGTCCATCCTTGACACAGTAAATTGTATGCCTAACAATATCCACAAGGCTGATTGTGAGGTACATTCTATTCTGTACCTTTTGCCAAATTTTACTTTGTTACGCTTGTGAAGCTTTTCAAAATGCCATCTAGCAAAAGAATCAAAATATGGATTGGCATCAGTAGTGATAAAGGAGCGTCTCCAATCAACCTGCATAATATGTGTTTATGTTTTATTGTACAATCCTACGGTAGATAGAGGATAGAAAACGGCAAACACACAATTACGTATGTAAATTTACATAATTTATTAGCTATTTGTGTACTGAAAATACAAAAAATGCTGTGAAATGACCTTCACTCCAAGTGCCTTGAGGTCTGATTTTGCATGCGGTGGAAAATACTTCAGCCACTGACTAGTGTCAGCAAACCTGTACAGTCAATCACACCAGTCAAAATCATTAGTAAAAAAAACAAGTATAGAATGGTTAAGACCTTTTAACTTCTTCATCAGACATGCCAAGCATTTTCAAGATGTTCCACTGATACTTTATGTTACCACCTTTAGCAGCAACTTTGCTTTTCACCTGCCAGTACATCCATCAATCACGCAAGGCAACTGCTTAATGGATACCTTCTTAGGTTTCTTTGTCAGGTCAACTTCATTAGTGGCATCATCAGCAGGTGCTCCTTCTATTGCTTCAGTATCATCTGGGAACACAGGTGGAAAGCCGTAATCTTCCATCTCTCTGTTTAGCTTATCAGCACATGCCTGAAATAAGTAATAGTTGTAACATGGGCACGAGGGATTTACCTGATATGTATGCCCGGAGCCCGAGGGCTGAGGGCATACATATCAGGTAAATCACGAGTGCACATGTTACAAGTAATATGTAACACTTCCAGCACTCTAAAAATTTGCCCAAACTTGACGTCAATATTTCTGCCTCTTTATATAGTAACGGGTACTCGTTGCGATTGTGGGACTCTATTTCATCATTGTCATGACATTCTTGCATGGTAGTGCTGGTAATTGTGGGTTTACCACAACTTTTTATAAAGCTGCAGGACTTATAAATGGGCAAAAACTCACCTCAAATGGCGTTTTTGGGCTTATATCGGCTTCTAAACTTCCATGGATACGAAAAACAAACATTTTAAGACTAGTAACAAAGTATATATTTCAACTACAAATAAATATTAATTTAGAAAACTAAAAGCCACAATCGATATTACATTTATGCGCCTATATAAAGAGCTCTAGTGATGCACCAACTTATCAATCAAAGGCTAGATCAAAGAGTTCAAAGGAAAGATTTTCCCGGGATACATCTAGATGTATCCCGGGAAAATCTTTCCTTTGAATTCTTTGATCTGCCTTTTGATCATGTACACTGGTGTACACTAGATGTGAAGGAGAATAGGGATACATGGCTTATGTATCCCTGTAGATTCCTTTGATCTGAGGTGTGAAAGTGTTACATTAATAAGAATATTGTGAATTTTTAATAGTAGATACCATATAGCGAAAAAGTTTAGAGGAAGAGAAGTTTGGCAAATTCACTGTTATGAGCAAGGAAAAGTTTGGCGAATGGATAGATTCAGCCATAAGGTAATAATTATAAGTAAAATTTGGATGGTTTTAGTTTGGCAAATCACGGACGATCCGCCAAAATTTCCGACTATACGGGATATTAATATTTAACTTACTTTAATTGGCATCCCAGTGCAGTGGAATCCAAAAGGAAAGAGACACCGTTTTCCTTTCAATCTTTCGTAACCAACTGCAAACTGTAAAAATACTATTCACTAACTCTAATACCTTCACACTACACCGACATACCTCGGCCTGTAGGGGAGACAGGTGACAAAGTTACAATTAAATATATCAGTGTACCTTTAAGATGGTGAATGTGTGTCCCAAATGAAGTTTTCCGTTCATGTAGGGAAAAGGAAACGTCACCATGTATTTCTCATTCCTACATTGTAAGCAATTCTTATCTATCACAGTGTGTACTGGATGGTAGAAAATTTGGCAGTAGTCAAAATTTTGATTCATAGGGACTAAATGTTATACTATCAACAAGGAACTGAGTTGAAATTGTGAAAACTTTCTACCAGCAGTTATTGAAACAAGAAAATTGTGCATAAGGATTAAAGATAGGGATTGATCAAAAGAGCTAGGTACTGCAAAAGTTTTCTGCTTGATTTTTGATAGTGTTGTCTAATGTCCCATTTATGGTATGTATGTGATGATAATGTCTTCAATATTTTAGTTAGCAGTTTTTTGCTGCTAATTATACCAAATTAGAATTTTTGCCAAATTTTCTACCGTACAGTACGCTCCGCTGCACTACACATGGATGATGACTCACTCATTGTGGAGCTACAGAGGAAATAGAAAAATAGTATATTATATATTTCTCATAGTCAGCTGCCTCAGGCTACACACACAACATACAATCTGAAAGCGGGTTAAAGGGCCATTTTAAATTTAACCCCCTACATCCGCCAGTGCACACACGTACTTGTGTTGACTTCGGAGCATCCACTTCAAATATTTTATCATTCTCCCATTTTTTCTGTACCCGACGTTCAATATCTCTTATCTTGTCGAGTTTTGCAAACTACAAGTGCGGCGTATGGCGGGTAAAAGAACCATGACAAACATTCTCACAGATGACGCTGTAGTGGTAATCGACATTTTTCGAGCTGAATTGACCAAAATAATGCGAAATGCTGGCAAGGTAGGGTGCATCCACGCGAGGAGCACACGTGTCTGAAATTTACCCTATCTGTCGCACACCAAAAAGTAGCATCTAATCTAAATGCTTACCAAGCATGTGAATATGTCATAGATGTACGTTTTATTAGAGTGCTTCGATAATCACGTGTAGTAATTTATGATTCCGAATAGCGTTCACCAAACGTTATGCTGTGTTCATCAGCAGCTTCGTTAGTGAACAGTTTGTGCTTTTGCATCAAGTAACCGCATCAATTATTATATTTTGACTTTGAAGTTTTATATATATTAGGCGGCAAGTGTTTGTAGCTTCTTCACTTCGTATTCATGGTCGAAATATTCACCATTATCCTCACCATGTAAGAGAAGCTCTGGAGAAGGAAAGAGAGGAAGCAGCAATCGTGAAAGAGGAACTTCCCCCATTGGTATGTCTATTCATACGTGTGTTCATTTAATTGTTGGTGTAGCCAAATATTTGATACATACAGAACTACTTTAGTTTGTCACTTGCATGTAGGTAGAACAAGTTATACAACAATCTTGTGTTCAAACAGAATATTCTATAGTCAATGTTGTTATTTGCATTTGTAAAGTGTGCAATGATCGAGTAGTGCTATACAACATAAACTTCTCACGTCCATATTTGAGCTAGCTATCAATGCCGTGTACTGTGATCTACAAAAGAGATTGATTTGTAGTTTTATATGTTAAAGGACATATATGGCTGTCTTCGAGACATCAAGTATAGTCCACGCAAATTGAACATGATAGCAGCTCAGGTATGTCACAATTAGGGTGATTGACAAAGGCTCACTGCCTGTGATCCTACTACAGATTAGAAGATTAAAGATACAGGATGCCTTAGTGCAAATGGAGTTCTCAGAAAAAAAGGGTGCTAAATTTATTAAACAGGTGTGTAGAGATAAGCATGGTTGACTGAGTTCATATTTTGGATGTGCCGCATTCTCTCAGGTCCTAGAAGACACCCAAGAAAAAGCCGTAAAATCATACTTTGTGTCTGACCCCAATAATCTGTATGTTGGTTAGTGGATTAACCAATAAGGTTGTGTGAAGATTTATTACTTATGTATTACAGAATTGTCGTATGTTGGTAAGGGACAATACATAAGAAAAATTAGGATCCACGGCAGAGGAAGATTTGGAATCATGCATGATGTATATTCACATTATTTCTTAGTGCTAAGGGAAGGAGACCCTCCAGTGAAGAAAAAGAAGGAAGATCATCCAATATACATTACTAGAAAACTTATCATGAAAGGACCGCGATCAATTCCGAATGCATTATAAGGGTTATTCTAACTAATGCACACCATATAATTCTAAATAGTGCGCAATGTATCGAACTATTGTGTTTTTCGCTGGTGCAGGGTTTTTCAGCGCAGTGTTTTCGAATGCCGTCAGATATTATCCAATATTTAGAAGTATTTGAGATGTTTTCATAATGGATTCTGTTTATTAATGTATTAATATCCTTAGAACCAATGTTGCACGTAGTTCTGACATCTGTGGGATTTGCGGTTGGATATCCGCTTCATTTAGTAGAAGACAAATTTCATGCGAAACAGATAAAGCGGTTTGAAGAGCAAGCAGCGTTGTATGCGAGGCAGGAGAACCAGCAGTGAAGTCAGGATGTGCCCACAGTAAGGTAGTGCTATACGCTTTACCTTACAACACTAACACTTGTAGGTGAACAAGCTATATTACAAAAATACATTGCATTGTCACTTTACACCTTCAACATATAATGTAACATGCTTATATTAATGAATATGTGGATATTGTAATAACTGGGCTGTGAAGGGGTCACCAACAAAGCAAAATTGTGTACAAGATTTAAAATTGTATTTCAAAGTTTATAACTTGAGATTTATAATTATTTCAAAGATTTTGCTTGTATCAATATAGTAATAGTATTCTTTTATGTATAGTCCTTGTGGTAGTAACATGCATACGAATAGCATGAACGGGTGATAAAATAAAAAAGCCCAGCTGGTTTTGTAAGAGTTGCATGTATTCCTGTCGGATTTCCTGGAAGGTGTACGGCAACTCCTCAGTGTTTATTGTAATTATTAGTTGGTATGCTTATGCAAATCTTATGTGGCCACCATTCAAATGTAAAAAGAAAAGATTGTCCAGCCATGCAAGACCACATTTGTGCTTATTTAACAACACACAGAATAATTAATAATTCAATAAATAATTCCAATAGAGTTCACAATATAAAAATGGCTGCAAAATAATTTTATGAGCTTTTTGTTGGTACTTGCAGATGTGAAAAAGAATCCAGCGTCAAAACCTGTGTGTATGAAAATTCATACTTGTTATATAATAGAGATGGGTGCTAACCATGAGCCCAGTAAGAATACCTAGGGGTACTCCCAGGAGAAGATAGTATTGGTGCAGGGAAGCACCAGCCCATAGGGGACCTATAATAGCAGCCAGTGAACCTGTAGATCGTCGCAGTCCCTGACCAAATCCTGCAGTGGTTGTATAAGCACACGTAAATTCCTAACATGTACATAAAATATGCATGCGTGCGCGCACGCGTACCTTGAATGTGTTTTGGTAGTAACTTGGAAAACAGCGATCCGGTAATGACAAACAGAAAAGGTAACCCAAATAAGCAAACAGCAGATCCAATCAATACCCTGGCATGTATCCATGGTGTGTCTAAATACAACAAGGTAATGTCTGGTGATGTGCTTTCTTAAGAACTTGCGCACCAGCAGTGGACCCTGCGACCATCACTTCAAACCAGGTGTAACCCAGTAGCTCCACTGTTAAACCGATCAACAATAACCACCTTCAATAGTTATATACATGTGTGTTAAATGACTAGATGTATATACATGTACATGTAATACTACCTGTCTGTTATCTTTTTGCTTAGAAGTATTAACACAATATATGACATGATAAGCTTCATATGTAAAACAATGTATAAAATTATTGACACAAAATGTTATAGGGTGTACCTCTACGCCAGCTCCACAGAAGAAGAGGCTGGTTTCAAATTCACTCCAACCTAATAGATCTTCCAGTATTGGCACTACCATAGTCTGAAATGAAGTGAAGATAAAAGTGCAAAAACTACTACTATACCTCTATGCTTGTCTGGTTGAACAGAACTGCAAAGAATACCGCCAACAAATAAACAAGTTCCTGACGAAGAAATTCTACAGGCGAAAATAAATATCCATAGTCTGTAGTGTTTCTAACCATTTAGCAACCAGTAGGCCCTTCTTATAAAATTTTGGGATGATGGTGTGACACTTCTATGGGTTGCTGCTGGTATTTGTATGTCATTCACACGGTCGCTTCTCAATAATGGCGTGTTTTCTTGTTCAGATATGGACACTGAACCATCACAATTTAAGTTTTCTTCTACATTTTGATCTGCTGTATTGTGTTTCTTGTCCACTCCATTTTGTTTGTTGTCACTACTCGAGTTCTGTATTTGATCATGTTCTAAATGTTCATCATATTTTGACTTGATAAAGTCGTCAACAGGTGGCAATTCAAAGAAGAAAAACAAAAATATTATCTCCAGGGTTGTCCAAATCACAGCCATTAATGCCTATATATTCTCATAAAATGCTTATCAATTTGACAATGGCCTTGCATACCCCTGGTGATGTGTATTTGTCAAGAACAAAAGGTCCAAATTTGTAATCGAGATGACGAAGGAATAGATTCATTGCTGGACCAATGATGAGTCCCGTTTCAGATATTGCTATCACTATAGTGAATGCTGCAGTCCTTTCTTTCTGTGTTGTCGTACGAGATATTTCCCCAAACAGTACTGCAGTAGCTCCAGCTCCGATCCCTAAAACAACATCCCTTAAAATCAATTTATTTCCACACACACACAGTAACTTAACAGGCTTCCACCTAAAGGTAAGGCAAGTTAATATACAAGTGCTACGCAATTCTTACTCACCTGCTAGGAATCTACTGGCTAAAACCATGTATTTTGACCGAGCAGCAAAATACATGAAATTACCTATAAATATGAAATACATTGCAATTGTCCAAAAACACCAACTGAAATAGCTGACATCCTTGAATTAGTTAACTAACAAAGTTTTATTGTCACAGGTTAAGACTCAGTTATAACTATAGGTTCCACTTCTGACCTCCAATCTCAAACAAGTTGGAAAACAGTATGATCAACTTGGTCTGGCGTGTGTAGTCAAAGGCTAGCCCATAAAATGGACCACTTATAAAGTTAGCCATGCTGAATGCACTCAGTGTCAGTCCATAGAACCACTTGGTGGCGCCAAAGTTGAGATGAAGGTAGTCCCATAGTGTAGGCAAGATGACCGCTAATAAACAACAGGAAAAGGATCATATGAAGCTACAAAATGTATTTCACAGCTAACGTACCAAATTCTATCCCGCCAAACAAGAAGAATGACTTAATGCTTAAATTAGTTAATATTTTCTTTGCACGCATGATTTCGTTACTCACGTGATCACACGGTGAGTTAAATGTACATTCTATAGCTATCTGTGTTTAAATCGCCTTCATATATGACAACACAACGCTCGACACAACCTCTTCTACGTGACCAAATAATTAACAGTTGAAGAATATTTTTAAATGTCACACGCGCCACAACTATTAATCTCGCGCGATTTTTGGGGCGCTCGATCGGGAGGACTACGCCCTGAAACGTTTTATTAGAATGTATGTTGAATGATTTTTGTGTATTCCAAGCCATAAATACCTTAATAGACTATGAACATGATTTCTCGTGATTTTTCCTACAGTTTCAGTATACAAGCGGAAACTCGGCGGTACAAGCGTAGTTAGCAGAATCACGTGGAATTGAAAGTGGAATTTATGTCTATAAAGAAAGTGTCAACTAGCTTCAGTATCAAGGCATTCCTGTTGTTTGGTGGAATAGAATACGGTACGTGAGTCCAGTTACACTCTCTCAGTGAAGTCATATAAAGTTCACGATGAAGTGACCTTTGCTCAAATACTATTTATTGTTTAGCGGTCATCTTACCTACACTATGGGACTATCTTCGTCTCGATTTTGGCGCCACCAAGTGGTTCTATGGCCTAACCTTGAGTGCATTCAGCATGGCAAATTTGCTGAGTGGTCCATTTTTTGGTTTGATCTTTGACTACACGCGCCATACCAAGCTGATTATTCTGTTTGGTAACCTATTCGAGATTGGAGGTCAGTATATATTTCAACTGTTAATGTTCACACGCTTTCAGCAATTTATATACTTAGGAAATTTCATGTATTTTGCTGCTCAATCAAAATACATGGTTCTAGCCAGTAGATTTATAGTAGGTGAGTTTAATATACTGGAAAGTTCAGCTTGGAATGACCACAGCTATATTAAGTATTCATTTATTAAATAGTGAAAGTTAATTCTACCATAGATAGTATAACCTACAGATACGTAAGTTATACTATCTATGATTCTACTATTCACGTATATAGTGACATCAAGAGTTCACAATGAACTCTTGATGACATAATACTTATGAGGTGCTGTTAATATAGGAATTGGTGCTGGAGCTGGTGCAGCACTGTTTGGGGAGGTCTCCCGCACGACAACACGTAAGGAAAGAACCACAGCCTTTACACTGATGGTCGCTGTTAGACAGACTGGCCTAATCATTGGTCCCGGACTGAATTTGTTCCTTCGTAAACTTGATTGCGAGGTTGGACCGTTGATTCTCAATAAGCATACTGCACCCGGGGTAAGGGCTGGAGCAAAACCTTTCTTTATCATTTGAGAATACTCGCAGGCATTGATGACCGTAATTTGGATAATCTTGGAGATAATTTTTTTATTTTTCTTCTTTGAGTTGCCGGCAGTTGATGATACAGTCAAATCAAAATATGAAGAATATTTAGAAAACAAGCATCGGCAACAGCAAATACAAAACTCTAGTGATAAGCAAAATGAAGCAGATAAACAAGATGTTGTTGTTGATAAAGAACAAAGTTCAAACTCTGATCCTTCCCTATCGGCATCTGTACAGGAAAAAATGCCATTGCTATCAAATGACAGTATGAAGGATGTACCACCAGCAAGCGATACTAATGTCATACTGCCATCCCAAAATTGTTTACAAAGAGCTTATTGGTTATTAAATGGTTAGAAATTTCAATAATAAATGAATACTTTTAAAATTTGTATCCAGAATTTCTTCGTCAGGAACTGGTTTACTTGTTAGGGGCTACATTTGTGGTGGTCTTTAATCATACTAGTATAGAGGTGCGGTCAAGTTTTTGCCTTCCCTTGTTCTTATATATTAACTTCAGGCTATGGTAGTGCCAATGTTAGAGGATCTCTTAGGTTGGAATGATTTTGGAACCAGCTTGTTCTTCTGTGGAGCTGGCGTAGTAGTAGGCATAACAATATTATCGTGTGCATGTTAAATTTCTCTATACGAAGATCATCACTTCATTTATCCTGTTGCTATTTCTAAGCAAGAAGATAGCTGACAGGTATTTTATGCATGCGTGGTAATGGATATGTTTAATGTTATTTTTTCTACCAGGTGGCTTCTACTGTTTGGTATGTTGGTGGAGCTATTGGGGTATACCTGGTTAATAGTCACGGTGGGAGGAGCTGATCCAAGTAAGCAAGTAGTTTCAGTGACAAGGAATTATTAATCCTTCCTTTAGGCACACCATGGATACATGTCAAATTTTTACTTGGAGCTGGTATCGTCATATTTGGGTTACCTTTCATCTTTGCCCCTAATCAATCTCTGTTGTCGAAGTTACTACCAAAACATGTCCAAGGTATGACACTGTATGTATACTGCACGTAGCTATTACACAAATACTCTACATCAGGATTTGGTCAGGGGCTGAGACGGTCTACTGCTTCGATGGCTGCCATTCTAGGTCCCCTTTGGTCTGGTGCTTCACTACATTTGTATTACCTTCTCATGGCAGTACCTCTTGGCTTTCTTACTGGACTTCTGGTCAGTAGCTCTGTCTTCGTGTGTCATACAAGTGTTGATTTTCATACACACAGGTTTTGACACTTGATTCCTTTTCGCATCTCAGATTATCGACAAAAAGTTTATCAGAATCTTAATTATAACAAATTGTTTATTTACCTCATCACACGTGCAAAGTAAATTATAGTGTTTATAGTCACAGTCCTCTAAAAACTAAAACATCTATAAAAATTTTTAATTTAACTGGTTCAGTAAGTTGTATCAATAAAAGGTGTGTCTTTACTTCTGTCAGAGTAAAATCTTCATGAATGGGGCACCAAGCCCAAAGAAAATTTACAAAACTAGCTACGTATTTCATCTTACAAATTCACTCATTATCCAGCAACAGAGGAGGGCCAAACCACTTCTGTAAGCATTGGAGGGGCCACTGCCCACTGGTTCTCATTTCCTACCAAGGTTGAAACTGGATCACAAGCGCTGACCTGGATGACCCAGATTATTTTTAAAACTTGAAATCTACAGAACAAAATGACTATTATGATACAAGAGAATAGCCAGTATTATTTTTGGAATGAATACCTTCTAATAGAACAGTCACTGGTATTTTAATGACTGCTATATTAGAGAGTATTATAAGTCCAGGTCAACTATATAGGGCTTTTGAGCTTGACCTGGTTAAAGTGACCCAACCTGGTTCAACCCCTGTTACTACTACACTGTACATGGTAATAATTATATGTGTGATATAACAGATATATGGCATGAATAACATTAAATATAAAGTGGTGTGTAAAGAGAGATAACTATCTTAAAACATCAGATTGTTCATTGTTGTGGAGGCATTGTTATGGAAACGTGACTGGCTGTCCTGCTTGTTGTTCTTGATGATGTGCGACCACTCTGCTTGGTTCCTGTGTACACATGTGTTACAGGGTTCACCCAGGTAGTGACCTCATTCTGGTGACTAACAAAATTAATAAAATATTTGCAGATCAAAATATCTAACTAGCTAACATAATATGTGACCGGATTTGTGAAAAGGGGCATCCGATTTGGCAACTTTGAAGAGGCATAACTTCATTTGTGAGTGAGCTATTAAGCTGAAATTTTCTCTCGTATAACCACAATGATAGGAAAGGCCAGGTACCAAATTTCAAAGTTGTAGGTCAAACATGAGCTGAGTTACACATCCTTAAAGTCGCAAAATTGGATGAGTGTATTTGCAAATCCAGTCACATGAATTACTAACTGAGTGCTATAAAAAACTTAGGCTGTAGCTAACAGATACTATTACAGGCTTAAATAGCATGATGAAATGTCTCCTCCCCGTCAGTGTCTCTAACTACTTACTTTGTATAGAATTTTCTACCATCTGGAGTAGAGCACTCTTCCCAACCATGTGGCATTGCTAAAATGTAACAATTATTGTTGCAGCAAAGTATACTTCACATACGTTGATAATCTAACATATTCTTGACAGCTTTGATGGTCTCCTTGACTTCTTGCGCTAATGTTGCATTTGTGTATCGTGAATGCTTGGATAGATAGTGAGGCGGTCTTGGATTGCCAGCTACCGGATCACCCCTTCGAACTGGCGTCCCACGAGGATGGTAAAATACACCAACTGTTTTGTCAGAGCCAGCCAATGCTCCTTGTACAGTCTAGAAATTTAACACCACTAATGCATTTCCACATAATCAAACTATTTTACTTCTGCTAGTTGAGTTAAACGTTCCGTGGTGACTTGATATCTTCTGCTAGTGTTTTTTTCCTTGCGTAATTCACAGTCAAGGACAGCTAATCTCTTTTGTAATTCTACAACATCCTATAGTCATATACAAATACTTGTTTGCTGGGTTTTCTCTATTTACAGTGTTACCTTGGGTAGCTTAGATTTTTCCGAAAGTAATTTGTTTTGACGATCCTGTCAAAGAAAGGTAGCTACATAGCTCCTTCATGTTCAAACTATTTACGTGCTAACTACCTTCTCTTCTAATTGACTTCTGTTATTTCTAGCCTCAATTTCGACCACTTCAACTTGCTAACAAAAAACAGTTAGAAGTTAATGCTGCTAGCCAATTTTTACCTTCTTAAGGTGTTCTATTTCTGATTCAAGGTGTTTGCAGTGTTGGTCCTTCTCTTGTAAGGCAGCCTGTAGTGTGAAGATTTGTGACATGGGTGACTGCTGTCAGTGTAGAACACAATACCTGCATCCTCAGGAATGCTTGCTGGTTGACACCATCCAACATTTGTTGTTGTTGTTGTTGTTGTTGTTGTCTTAAATGTTCTTCTTCTCTGCGTTGTCCCTCCTGATGCAGACGCTGTCTCATTCTTTCTAACTCAGCGTCTTGATCATGTGAAGGTGAATCTTCCTTTAGTGAGTGGTGTGACAAATCACTACTAGTCTTGCCTGAGGAAGAACTCTTTAAGGCAATGAATGAGATAAAATCACGTGGCTGTGGATATTCAATCCCACCTTTCTGAGTGGTGGTATTTCCATGCTGTCCTTCCGTTCTATGCCTCCCATCAAAGTTGGTTCCATCATTGACATGTCCAGTTTGAATTTGAACATGTCTTTTACCAAGTCAGCAAACTCTTGGAAAACTACTTTGCCTCCTGGTTCAATGCCAAGAGACTGTCGCATTTTTTGTTGGTCACCTTCTGAAACCTTGCGTCCCATGTACTCCATAGCCTGTCAAAGACATTTTAGCATGGTATGCATGCTTATGAATTCAGCTAACCAGCTTACCAAGATCAATTTATCAAAACCAACTTTCTTTCTAGGATCCATCGTAAGTCGCTTGTAAGAATCTAAATGCCACATAGGCATGATTGTATGCATAGTCCAAGAAAGCATTTGAAAACTACTTAGCTATTTCATGGGCTGATTCAAATTATACATGCTATATTACCCAGTCACAAGTTAACTATGGTAGCTAGCATAGTTATGATCCTTAGCATCAGTTAACTTGATTACCTTGCTTTGTGGTTTGGTCTCTCATCACTACACCATGATCAGTTTCATCTTTTGCCTGCCAGTCATCATCATCGTCATCATCAGGAGCAGGAGCATATGTTGAAGTTGACACAATTTTGACTGTGTTGATTTTAGACGTCAGTGATGTAAGAGTAGTGATATCATTTGGTACAGCAGTGGACATGCTGGGTGTGTTTACTGTGCTGTCTGTCGCAGATTCAAATATGGAGCTATTATACACTACGGTGGGCTGACCAATCGTTGACGGGGTGACCTACAACAAACACATACACAGCATTACAGATGTCTTTGTATAATAATCTCTATATGACTCACTGGTTGAATTTTTCTAGCAGGCGTTTGCATTGTTGATGATGTTGTGGGTGGTGTTCTGTTGTCTTTTCTACCATATACAATTTGGTATTGTTTAGTAGCATTCGGTCTGCAAATAAAAAGAACATTGCTAATTGTACAAAATAGTTTTTGTCTAACTTGAGTTTTAACTGTGTCAAAATCCGTAAAGCATGCTCTTTTGTGATTCCTTCCATGGTCTCCCCATTTATAGAGATAAGTCGGTCACCAGGTCTCAAAGTTCCATCCTTTTATTGACAACACATAATCCAATTCTGGCGACCTATTTACTTAGCTTACATTAGCCACATCCAAACCATTGATGACTCTATCTATATAAACGTGTGGTCCTTCAGGCTTGTTGGTGCCTCCGCAAATGGTGATGCCGAGGGCAGACTGCTTAGTGATTGTAACAACATCTATAACTTCAGGTTCTTTAGGATCTGTAGAGCGTTTCTTGTTGGCAGCTAGTGTAGCAATAGAGCTGCCAGCTGCTGCCATCATAGCCTCGGCATTAGTTGGGACTCTCTTTTTTGGCATTGCCAAGTCATCTGAATGACATCACAGGGATCACATGGTTACTACATTTGATCCTTATTATAGCAAATAGCTACCATGTTTTTCAGTTTACTTGTCCGCAGATTGATAAAATAAATTAATGCACACATGAGACTTAAATTGGTTAAAAGTATGTTATACACAATTTGAGCAACTGATTATATTTTCACATGCTTTATCAATCCATGGACAAGAAACCAGTTGTAAAATATTTAGTTAGTATCTTACCAGATTGGAGTTCAGTATTGAAAGTACCCGTATCATCATTCAGCTCTGGTGGTTCAGAAGAAGGAAGAGGTGGAGGAGAATCATCGTCAGAAGAGGACAGATGTTTATGAGGCACAGGCAAGATAGGCAATGATGGTGGCTTGTTTTCATTTGATGAAACTTCCAATATCACGTCAGTAGTCGATATCTGTCCCGATGTTGCGTCTTTGACAGAAGCTTGACTATTACTGGTCGCATCTGCTTTCTCAGTAATTTTTAGTTCATCACTGATGTCAGAAACGTGTGTTAGAGAAGTTGAACTAATCGTAGAGCCTATGGATTTACGTGCAGTGTCATTAGTCATTGTGGTAACAGTAGACAATCGATAGTCATCTGCTAGCTGTTCAGCAGTTAGCCCAGGATTATGCTGATTCCTAGCATTAAAATCTAAAAATTACATAATATTATATAGTAACATAAATACATGATGTGCGGCTTACTAATATGATGAGTGTGTATGGCTGATGGGTCAATCACATTTCCTAATGAAACCGATAAGCGATGAAAATCTTCCCTATAGTTGATTAGACACACATGCAGAGGATTTTGCATAAATTAATGATATCATTGTGCGTTATCAAAAGTGTTAACATGCACTATATTAAAATCCATATGTGTTGTTTGAACGAACCTTGATTGGTGGTCCCTTGCTACCAGTAGTGTCAAGTGATTAGTAGCTGTACATCTCTCCATTATCTTTCTGCAGCTGCATGAAAATGTAAGAGTAAGTATGACACTAGCTATGTATAATCATCAACTGCTTTACCTACTAAGCTATCTGTATACATAGACCATGTGCAACTTAGAGGCGTGGTCTTTTATTATCACATACTTTACTCATTGTGATAACAAGTCGCCGGCCATTTTTGAGGGCAATAAGTAGTGCCAGGCAAAGTATTAAAACTACAGTAACCAGGCCGTTATGACAATTTCTGCCATGTCTAAGAAACACATATAGCCGCTACTTGTACAATGCAGTGATTTTCTTTGTACAGTGGAACCCCTCTTAATAAAGGACACAGTATATTTAACCTCCGGCCAAGCTCTGTGGTCTGTACAGGACCATGGCAATACAAATTTTACCAAGAGGACAACCTAGTAAAATTAGCTGGTCCCACAGTGTCCATTATTTAGAGGTTGATTTTGCAGATTTGATGGGGGTCATTCATGGAAGAAATTTCATAGAAACGTAAACTTAGCTAAAAAGTACGAAAATTTTCAATGTAGCCATAGCTGGGTAGCTATAGTACACATGAGAATGCCTTGCATTACATCAGAATTTCAAATAGCTAAGGCAGAAAACAAACCAATTAACTAGCTAACAGCCAGGATAGCAATCATAGTACTTTCTGAAAATTGAAATTTCTGAAAATTTGAAATTTCATTTTCATACACAATTTGGCTCATGAAAGACCCCTCAAGAGAATTGTTATGACTCATCGAAGTTGTCAAATTTCTTCCTATTAGCTATTAAGTTAATGTACACAGCACAGCTAGCTAGCTATCCGATTCTGTTACTTACTCTTCACGGGACACTCCAATTAAATTTATTCCATTCACCTCCAATAACTGATCACCAACTTGAAGTTGTCCTGCAACATAACCTCATTCAGGAGTGCATACCAGCTGAATTATCAGTGTAGCTACTGCCCCGGGATTAATACTCACCATCCGTTTCTGCTAGGCTGCCGGCTATCACTTCTTTAACAAATATTCCACATGCTTGTTTCAGTATATAGATTGCATCTACAATCCTTATCCCTGTTGGGAATTCATAACACTAGCTATCTATATACCCGGCATGGCTAACTTACCCAAGCCTTGTTTGCAGCCTGTAATGTTGATCTTGATGGCACGTTCCCTTTGTTCATCAACGAAACTGCACACATGTAACATTCTGTACGAGAATAATATGATTTATAGTACCTGGTCTTCCCCGAGTCAGTGATGAACGTGTTAATAGAGTCGAATGTGTGGGCGTTAACTATAGCAAAAGGAATCACAGGAAGAATTTGATACTAAATAATTACACGCGCTTGTTTGCGCCTAATGTACCATGTATTTTTTACTAATATATTAGCTATTAAATGGAGACGTGTTGAGATGTAAAACTGAAAAAAGCCCTACATGCTTCGCAATAACCATCATCTTAGCCAGTACATGCTTGGCAATAAAAATTTGCTTACGTATATCAATCGGTGCAGATGACAATCGGCTTGGGCTCAGAACATCTACCATCTCGATCGCAGATCCGCCCCTTTATAAATCACGTGATCTTCAAAGTTTGCATCACGTGAGTCGATGTAAACATGACTGCCGCGGTCGACGAGTCGGAAATTTCGACCAAGATTGCTTCTAACTCGGATAATGTTACGAATCAAGAAGGTACAGTATTTTCGAGCCCTTACTGGTTATCAACGGAAGAAATAGAAGCGAAAGGGGTGGCCCATCATGAAGTAGAACAGTACAGAAGGTTTGTTTACAAGCAAGCGTTTGGTCTCAACACTTGGTACAACGGGAGCCTGAAAGAGCACACGTTTGAAACACAGTTTGTTGAGCTTAGCGAAGCTGAAATTGACGCAATGGTTAGAGGGTCACAGTTCCTTGGTATAGAAAAATCTTTGTCAAGTGACCAGCAACTTGCATTAGATGAGCTAGAGCAGAGATTAGATACAGCCATTAAACTTTTTGGAGAAGCAGGTGCTTTCATCAAATTGAATACAAGGAGTCCAAAAGATGCTGTTTTTTACAGAAATGATGTAGATTTTATTACTGAAATTCGATTGGCTGTTATAAATGAGCTGGAAATTGAAGGGCAAATGGCTAAAGCATCATTCCAGAGAACGCATTCTTTCAGGAAACCGAGCAAGATCGAAAAAGACAGGAAGCCTGAAAGTGAGCAAGACAAAAGTTCAATTCCAAGAGCACTTCTCATGCAGAAGTCAGAAGATGAAGCCTTCGATGTTAGCCTAGTGCACAAAGAGCCACTTAAAAATGCAGCACTGCGGGCATTCACTCGTGTCATGTCATCAAGGAATCAAGTAAAGAATGGTAAGGAGGCCATGTACCTACTTAGACACAGCCTTCGGATTAAGGAGGATTTACAGCAGTTGGACACATGGAACAAGATAGCAGGACTAAACACTAGCATCAGCGTGAGAAAGTGGAATTCCAATGTCGCCCGCCACCCTGGCATGGAGTTTCGTGGGTTCGTGTATAATAACCAACTCAATGCAGTTTCCCAGTATGATGATGTGGTCTATCATCCAAATGTAGTTAGATATAAAGAAGTAATTTGTACCAGAATTAAGGCTTTCTTTGAAAACCACGTGAAAGAGGCATTACAAGAACATAAAAACTATGTAATTGACTTCTTTGTTGGTCCAGAGAAGGTATTTCTGATAGAAATAAATCCATTCCATAATGGTGCTGGGGCTTGCTTGTTTACGTGGCGTGAACACAGGGAGGCTTTTATGAATGGACCATTTCAATTTCGTGTGGTGGAATCACCTCAAGACGATTGTCTGACAGCTCTACATGCCACATGGCAGAAACAACTGGAAACCATCATCACACAAAAGACACGACCACCAAGAAGGAGAAGCGCTTGCCACATACTCTAAAATCTAAAATGAATTCACATATTGCATAAAATGTGTATCCTGTATAAATAATACAATTAATGTAGCAATACTTAGGTATAGGTCTTCAATGCTTAAGTCTTCCTTTTAGCACTAAATGGCATACTTCCACCAGTGGTAGTAGTATCTGATGTTTGACTACCCCAGGCTAACATTGGTCTGTGTGGAGGTTGATGTTGTTTGTCATATGCTGCAGTGAAGGATGGTTGAGGGTGGTTGGTTGGGTGGGACAAGGCGGGAAAGTGTTCCTCACTGCTGTTAAAAGTGACTGGCAAATGATCAGACAAAGATTGGCCTTGTGATCTCACTGATCTGTCAATAGCGCTAGCATGTCCCTTGTGGTATGGACTATGTGTTCTTTGCTTTGAAGGTTGTCCATGTAAGGATTTGTCCTGAAATCTCTCACGTTGATGAGAAGGCTTTGCTTGGTGATGCTGATGTGGCTTATTGCCTGTCTGTCTATATATGTGAGAACTTGCTTCATAAGTTTGGTCAAACTGGCGCTGATGAGCTTTTCGTTTATCAGTTTGTTTAGCTGAGGTCTTTACATCTTGCTTTGGCTGGTTACCATGTTTTAGCGGAGATTGTGTAGCAGTGCTACTGCTTCTCCTATTCTCTGCTGTGGGCTTGGGACTGTAATGCTTTTTGCTAGTAGCTTCACTGAACGGTACAAAAGCAGGCGGACCATCTCCTACATTACCAGTGGCTTTGCTTCTCTCTGTCACAATAGCCTTCTCCAACAAAAATTATTTCACTAGTACAACCCTGAATGCATAAGAATGTGCTACAGTACTCACCTTACTTGCCTTCCATTTCTCTACCATATGGTCGACGTGGCCACCCAAAATCTTTACAACTGCAGGTGTTAATAGGAGAAAACCATTCCTGGCCATTACATCAGAAGTGATCTTCAACTTGGTGCCAGGTGGCATAGACAAACTACAATACCACAACGATCCTCTATTTCCCATAAAAATTCTTCTAACTTTAATTGTGGAGTGTGCTTTAATTCAAGAGCATTGCAATACGTGTGACCATCTGTGAGTTGTAACTTTAACAAGCGGATGCCTCCTTCACTGGCATCGTGCTGGTGATACGATGGAACACCAATATTGGTCACCTTCTGTATCTGCAATATCAGTGGTGCCTTCACCTACACAAAAACACAGCACCTAACGATAACATGTGATTTTCTAGCTTAATACCTCTTGAGTGACTCCACGTGAGATTGAATTGGGTAGATACTGGCTACCAATTTTACGTAGATCTTGCTACAAGTAAATAAAAGTTGTACTATTGTGTTATCACCTCACACTATGCAGATTACGTTTAGTGCTACTTCATGAAGAGACACTTTATTATCCGCGCATGCGCTCGAGCAAGTAGTATAACCATCATCACTCAAATTCCTGTACGTATTGTGCGTACATATGCATCATGTGTAGTTCTCTATATTAACGCTCACCATCCTTGTTTGCTTAGCGCACTTTTCACATCAGGATCCGCCATTTTCCGGAAATCACCATTTACGATAAATAAGCGAAAACCTTAGAACAAGGTTTTTAAAAATTTCGAAGACAAACAGACGAACCACTCTGGTATGGTATATTCCCGGAAAGTATCTTCAGTAACAAGCAATAAAGTAATCAAAGTCGTGGATATCAGATTGAGTTCTTCAAAGACACATCGATATCGGGAAAAGTTTTATCGTAGAATTTGAATTGAATACACCAATGTAGACTACCCCCTTATACACACAAGAAATAAACATGGCGAAACAAATGGAAAAACGAGCAAGTTGGGTAAGTGTATGTATATATATATGAGTACATTATATCAGAAGTAGCGGGATAACAAGGAGTACCATTATGGCCTAATTAATTAGTTTTAATAGTGTGGTAAAATCAGATGTTAGCTAGGCTGTTCACTAGGCTGTTCACGTTGGTCTAGTCGTTGTTGCTATGAGCGTTATAATACGCCGGTAACGATGCATTTGTTAGTGGAATCAGCTGAAGTGTCTTTATTGTAAAGAATTACTGGAAGCCCCTTTTGTGACAGATGTATAGTAATGCTTTCGTGCTGATAAGTTAGTGTACAACATTTCCACCTAGTGGTTTCTGTGACAACACTTTATTAGGGGAGGAATAGGCCAGCAATGATGCAATTATACCTGTTAGTACCCAATGGCATGTTGGGTTTATTCAGTCAAATCAGAAACCTTACAATAAATTGTGTGAGCATAGGAGCTGGTGTGTGTTATGAGGCTTTTTTGAGTGATGTGCATAGCACAAGAAAGTTAAGGAAACTATCTTGTATCCTGGCATGAAGTATACATGTATATAAATTGTGACTTTGTCATAGACTTATAGGGTATTTTGTCTACGGGGATTAAGCCATAGGATTATCGATGGTGTTGTCCTTAAATGAATAGGCAAATATTAATGTTTCACCAACACCGTGTCAAATATGTTTTCTGTATTATAATGTAGTGTTAATAGGTCATTGAAAAAGGGAGGTTGTATGAGTTGTTCGAGTGATTTCTCTCATATTTGGTTAGACTGGGTCAAAAGTCACATTATGCTGTCTTGACAACCAAAAAATATACTTGTAACTACAAGAATGAATGGAGATTTATTTTTAAAAGTTGTGTTTATGGGTTATGTGTATTTTTATAGTTTGGAGGTAAATCTGGTAAGCCTCCGAAGGGTAAGAAGGCTTCTAAAAAGCAGAAGGAAGTTCTTCATGACCCGGAGCTCAATGAGGAATTACTGAAGGTTGATCACAAGTCAGAAGCTCAGATAAATGCCGAACTGGGAGCAATGCTCGTGAGTGATGGCTTGTTCTAAAAAGTATAATACAGTAATGATGGGTGTGCTCTATTTAGGATGACATGAATGTTACTAATACAGCTGCTCGAGATGATATACTAAGTAGGCCATTAAATGAAAAGAAACAGCTTTTGCGTAGTTTTATCATAAAAAAGAGAGTAAGAATACAATTTTGTTTGTATATTTCATCATCATAATGTGTTAATGACTTGGGTAGAATACATTTGATGGTCCTAATACTCCCAATGAATTTCTTGTTGAGTTAAAGAATGATTTGCCACGAGACCAGTTATTCGCCCTCGTGGATCGACTAAGAATTTCCCTCTCTACAAATGGACTGAGGTATGTTTACAGGCTATACAGTAATTTGATATAATATGTGAAACTTTGATATACGTATTTACTACATAATCTGTTGTTTTTTGGATTTCAATACAATTTGATATGAGGGGTTATTTGTAAAGATATGATTGTATAGAATTGTTGTTTCATTTTTAGTTGGGTAAAAGAGTTTGGTGAGTTGAAAGGACTGGATATTTTGCTCAACATATTGGAGTCAAGCGTGGCGTCGTAAGTTTTTGTTTTCACATGCCAGTAGTGTATGATGATGTCCCTGGTATCCAGTACTCAGGCAATGATGAAGAAGATACAATATAGTACCGTCCGATGTCTAAAGGCATTCATGAACAACAAGGTGATTGTGTAATTCAAACAAATAAAAGCTCATTTAAAACTGTAATAGTGATTCTAAAAATTTCATACATAGTTTTTTAAAATTGTAGTATGGGTTAAGAGATATGCTTCAGAGTGAACGAGGGTTGATCATTTTTGTGAGCGCTATGGACCCAAAGAATGAAAACATGATGGCAGATGTTCTGAAAGTTTCTGCTGCTGTGTGTCTGGTGGCAGATGGGTAAGATGTTTGAACAACTGTAGCTGATGCATATTATTGTGTTTGTTTGTTTGTGTGTTCTAGTCATGACAGGATACTTGAAGCATTGACAGTTAATGGTGAAATAAATGGGATACAAAGATTTGAGCTGATTGTGACTGCTCTCAAGAAAACTGACAATCCGGCACTCCAGGTGTGTGCGTGCGTGTGTGTGCATTGTGTGTGTGTGTGTGTGTGTGTGTGTGTGTGTGTGTGTGTGTGTGTGTGTGTGTGTGTGTGTGTGTGTGTGTGTGTGTGTGTGTGTGTGTGTGTGTGTGTGTGTGTGTGTGTGTGTGTGTATCTCTGTGTGTGTTGTGTTGTGTATGCGCGCACGTATGTGTGTGTATCTAGTTTGTTTATGTGAACTGTTTAAACATTTTGGCATTCCTAAAAATTATAAATATGATTGGGGAATGTCTTTATGTATTTATGGTTTCCTGCAATGAATTTAATTGTTATGCAACACCATTCCAATAATTATGTTATATCTCACTCAACCAATAGGATGCGTGCATGCAATTCATCAATGCAGTTGTGAGCACCCCAGCTGACGATATTGACTTCAAGATACACTTGAGAAATGAGTTCATGAGATGTGGCCTGGAGCAAGTGTTACCGGTAAAATGTGTATGTTCCTTGCCAGGTTGTATGATTTATACATTGCTTAATATATCAGACATTGTATGAGATTCAGCATAGAGACTTGTTAACACATCTGGAGATTTTTGAAAATGAGCGAGAGGTTGATTTTGAGGAGCTAATACAGAGACTGAATGGAATTCAACTAGAGTTGGAATATCCTTTGCAGATAGCTAAGTTACTTGTCTCTTTACAAAATGTGCACATACGCATAGTCATATTTAGACTACCTCGTCCATAACTGTATTCATTTGTAATGTCAGAATGTGACAGTTTCCACTGTGCAGCATGTTAGTAATAATAATGGTTTAGCTTAGGTAATTCATCTATTCTACAAATCTATGTTTTAAACTTCTCCTGATGTGTAATAAGATTTAAAGTTACCAAGATGCTTCTGCTTTTTAGGATATGCCCACATTTTATTGATTTAGTCTGTTTGAAATAATTTGTTAAGGTACATGTCATGGACATATACACTCACAAGCTCATACATATGTACACGCATACACAGCATATGCAGTATACACGTATGTACATACACACATGCATGTACGCACACAACACACACACACATGTATACACACGCACACATACACACACATACATACGCACTACACACACATGCACGCACACTTATGCATATATACAGCTTGTTATGTATGAAGATGTTGTATATTCTTAACTCCTTCCCACTGATACTGTGGAGGTATTCCGAGTACTGAACAATTCAACTTACGATACCAAAACTGGTTACTTCTTTCTCTCAATTCTACAACACCTACTCCTCATCAGAGACGACTATTATGCAAAGTGAGTACTCTGATGTCACTCCAACTGTGGAATGACTCTATCCTAAGAATCCTGGCATATTTTAAGTGTCGATTAAATTTACTATATCAGTGTTACATGATTTCATGTTTGAATGTCTATCAAAAGTTTTATGCAGCTGTTTGACATGGTCTGCTGGTTACCATCATGTGACTTTTGATGATGACATGTACTCATAATCAAATCTTACACTTGTCAATATTTTAGTTCAGCTTTCAAGAGCATGTTACTAAATACATTCTTTGTGTGCAACAATTTGTGGGCTGTGATAATCACTTGTTGAGCACATGCTCAACAATTGTTCCCTTTGTGTCCATAATGATGTCTATGCTGTTAAAGTGTGTTTCCATCTCAATGAATAAGGAGTTTTGACTCCTAGAAGTAAAAAGTTTTTAAAACAGTTTTGTTGTAACTATGCCTGTGAACTCCTTTAAGGGGAAATTCTTGTATTTACGTGTCTACAAGTATAATGGAGTTACATGGACTTTGTGGTAGCCTGCTTGGTTCTGTCGACCGTGTTGTTCAACGACAAATATATTTCTACACATGCATACACACACTATGTCCTAGCTGAATAGAGAAAATCTCTACTCATTATATTATTGAATTATTTTATTTCTTCTCGTTCTTTAGGCCAGAGTACTTTCGGTTGATCGAAGAATGTGTTAGTCAGATAGTGTTGCATAACCGAGGCGTGGACCCAGACTTTAACTACACCAAACGGTTTAGCATCAACGTTGATAATCTCATCGAGGGGATGGTGGACAAGGCTCGCGTTGAAGAAGCTGAAAAGAAGGCGATGGAGCTAGAAGCATTGGTGGGCACATGTTTAGGCACATGTGACTATGTATTGTGTCAATGTCTTCCTATAGCTTTACCAGGCGCAGACGCAGTGTTATGACTTAGAGCAGAAGCTCACCCAAGCTAATGAACAATACCTGTCTGCACAAGAAAGTTATGATACTAAAATCAGGAAGCTGGAAGAAGAGAAACGGCAACTTAATCAAGAGGTGGGGAAGTTTGTGTGTGTGTGTGTGTGTGTGTGTGTGTGTGTGTGTGTGTGTGTGTGTGTGTGTGCGTGCGTGCGTGCGTGCGTGCGTGCGTGCGTGCGTGCGTGCGTGCGTGCGTGCGTGCGTGCGTGCGTGCGTGCGTGCGTGCGTGCGTGCGTGCGTGCGTGCGTGCGTGCGTGCGTGCGTGCGTGCGTGCGTGTGTGTGTGTGTGCTTGTGTACATGTGTATGTATATGTGTGCAGCACTGTGCATACATGTGTGTAGTATGGTGTGTCTTTGTGGATGTGTGACAGCGTGTATGCCTGTGATTAAGAGTCCATAATAGAGAAAAGCGTGTAGTAGTAGATTCATGCATAATATACAAGTTTTATTGTCACCTTTTTAACTTGCTAGTGACCTTTTTAACTTGCTAGCGACCTTTTTCAATTTATCAGGTGTGGTAAACTGTTTGTTCAATAAAGCTACATAAGAAACATTGTGAAGGGGATTAATCCATATGCAGAACCTACCGAAGTTAACAAATTATTTCTCCTTTCTCTTGTTTATGTTCGTTGGTTGTGGTTCTTTGTCATTCTGGGTGTTTTCCAGTAGTTTCTCGTTCTTGTAAAGCACCTTCACTAGTAATCAGAAAGCGCACATGCCAGCAACTGATGAGAGGCCTGTACATGCAATAAACATTTCTTTGTCATTGATGAATGAGATAAAAGTGGTCTACTTTTTGACAACTACTCTATTATGGATTCTGACTTTGTCACTCTATTTGTATGCATACATAAACTTAGGGAATGGACATCCTGTTATTTTATTTTAGCTGATCAATCGACCTCTTGGCGGTGGTGGTAGTGGGACTGGAGGGGGTGAAGGGGGTGGAGCTCCACCTCCTCCCCCTCCTCCACCTGCAATGGGTGGGGGAGCCCCACCTCCCCCTCCACCCCCTCCACCTGGACTGGGAGGTGCACCACCCCCACCCCCACCCCCTCCCCCAGGAGGGCCCATGGGTCCACCTCCCCCTCCACCCTTTGGAGGTGGTATAAGGCCATTGGGAGTTAACAAGAAAAAATACAAGCTGGACAAAGACAAGCAGATGAGAAGAGTACAATGGAATAAGGTATTAGATATGCTGTAATGCTGTAGATTTTTTATCTGTTTGAACATTGCATACAGCGTATTGATATTACACAGTGTAATATATTATGGGATATGTAGTACACAATGTTCAAATGAACAAAAATCCATATAAGTACATGTAGTACTGCATATAAAATATCGTAAAATTTCAGTTAAAGCCTAATCAATTGAATGACAATGCTTTCTGGATGAAAGTCAACGAGACAGAATTTGAGACACCTGATTTACTGATAGATCTTGAGAAGACTTTCAGCACTAACAAAGGTATACCTTTCAGCTCTTCCAAGTTCCACAATCATACCAAGCACGTGCTTTTTGTTATTATTGTTGTTACTCGTAGGTAAAGGAATGGGGGTGGAAGAGAAGCCAGTGTTTAAAATGAAGGCTGTGAAGGAACTGAAGATAATAGATGCCAAACAAGCCCAAAATATATGTAAGTACTTGAAACTTGTACAAACAATTGATATTTGTATTAATTAAGCAACTACGTAAACACCTTAGCACACAGACAACCATACAATCAACATCTGTACTGATAATTATGTACAAAGGTGCTGTCAGATTGGCAGTCTAACTGATGAACTGGAAGAGTTTTGTGTGGCACTAAAACATATTCTAAATCAAACTTTTTGTAGAATTACATAGTTGATTAGTCATGCATTGCTTAGACAGAAACTGGTACAAATGGTCCATTAAAAAGGTTGTGTGATTTGTGTCAGTATAGCAGTTTCATGCATCACTGATCTTCTCTGGTTTTCCTGTAGATGTGACATCATAATATTATGACATCATGTGATGTAACACTGTTTATGTAGCTATTTGTTTGGGGACACTTCGTATGAGTCATCATGCGGTCAAACAGAAGGTGTTGCAGTGTGATGATGAGCTCAGTGAACAAGCATTGAGCCAGCTACTCAAGTATCTTCCTGGCCCAGAGGAAGTAAGGAGTGAAGTGATAGTGTTGTTTTGTAACTTACCACTTGTGCTAATACATTGCGGCGTAGATGGTGAAGTTGCAAGATCTGAGGGGCCGCTACACTGAACTACATGAAGCTGAACAGTTTGGTGTTATTGTGAGTGTTGTGTGTCCTGTTAATGTGTGTGTACACTAGATGTACCACATACACATACTACACACACATACTACACACACACACACACACACACACACACACACACACACACACACACACACACACACACACACACACACACACACACACACACACACACACACACACACACACACACGCACACACACACACAATTCACACTTACACACTGCTATATTTCAAATATTTCACATCAGATGAGTGAGATTAGGGGACTTCATGGACGTTTAGAATGTCAATTATTTGCCAAAACATTTTCAGATGAGTTAGATGAACTATTACCAGTGAGCAATCAAGATGAAAATTACAGTTATGACTCCTGTTGTGTCTTCACAGAGTATTTCAGCAGTGACAGCAGCATGTCGTGAAATTAAGAGCAGCCAGAAATTTGCCAAGTTACTGCAGGTTGGCTGCGCTTATGATGACACTGTTATTTATTTCATTTTTCTCAAAATCTCCAGCTCATTTTACTCATGGGAAACTATATGAATGCCGGTTCCCGTAACGAACAAACAGTCGGGTTTGAGTTAAACTTCCTTACAAAAGTATGTGAAGAATAACTAGTCTATTTTATGCACACATACATGCTAGCGTGTGTACAACACAACACATACACACACGCACACGCACACGCACACGCACACACACACACACACACACACACACACACACACACACACACACACACACACACACACACACACACACACACACACACACACACACACACACTTACAAAAACCTTTTTACAACGTTTACTTCAGCTTGTTGGTTGTCCAAGGTGGCATTGCCACCACCGAGGACATTCAATATGTATATGTGTCAAGCTGATAACATACATTAATTTTCTACAATTTCATTAAGTGTTAAATGTAAATACACTCTAAAATTTTATTTGTATATACATACAATCATATTTTGATGTGCATATGTGAAGTCGCCTGCCACACATGTCAGATGATCTGCTTATTATTAAAGGCTAAGCTTTTTGCATTCTGTTTTCACAATAATGATGACAGTGAAATTGTGTTGCAGATGAGCAGTACTAGATCAACAGATCAGAAGACAACTCTGCTCCACTTTTTGGCCAACACGGTGGAACAGAGGCATCCAGACCTGTTGAACCTTTCTCAAGAGCTACGTAACATAGAACCAGCATCTAGAGGTATACACATACAACACGTTTTGTTACTTGAGCTCAAATTGCAGTAGTAATTTCAGTACTACATCATGTATAGGTAACTTAATTAAGTTTATATCATCAACTGTTTGTTATTCAATTTCCTGTAAGATTGTTTCTGCATCATTGGCACTTTGTGATGAGAATTCTTTAGTGATAGTTCAACATTCCTTTTACATCTGCTATTTATGTTGTGTAGCTTCTGACGAGATCATTTCCGGTCAAATCAAGAAAATGGAGATGAGTTTTAAGAAGGTCAAAGAAGAGGTGAAACGTCATAAACCTCAAGACGCTGATGATAGGTTCTCTGAGAAGATGAAGGACTTCATTACCAAGTCAGAGGAAAGATTCCGACGTGTGACAGATCAGCATAAACTTATGGAGGAAAAATTTAAAGAGATAGTTACTTATTATTGCTTAGAAAGTAAAACAACAATGGAAGAGTTTTTTGGTGATTTGTCACATTTTCTGAAAGAGTTTGAGGTCTGTTGACTATGGCAGTACTTTTGAATCATTCTCTGTTGTTCATATTTTTAGAGAGCACAAAAGGAGAATGCAAAAATCAGGGAACAGATAGAGAGAGAGAGAAAGAGGAAAGAAGAGGGTAGTCGCACTTTAAAGAAGTCTAAACAGCCCAAATCACGTGCAGCAGTGACGCTAGACATTACAGGAGGTATGAGTGTACGTACAGTATTCCTAAAATATATTTCTGTTGGCAAACGTGCCACTCGTCTGAGACAAAATCTTTTTCTGTTAGGTGACGACAAAGAGGGCGTTCTGGATGACTTGATTGCCACATTGCAAACAGGCCAGGCATTCAAGAGGTAAGCATATTTGTCAATTTTATGAGCTGTTTATATTAGGTTACTTGTTAGACCTAACAAGAAAGTAACAAGAAAGACGCCAGCAGCTCCTCAAAGTAAGTGAACACTTTTGCTTATGTATGTGTGCTTTCACTTTTGTGTTGTTTCAGCTTCAGCTTCTTCAAATAGATTACTGGGAAGAATACCTCTTACTAATTCTCATGATAACACTGATCAACCAAAACCTTCCGGACCTATTCCGGTTATTCCATCACCCATACCACCGACCCCTATGGAGAGTCTAAATAATGCCCAGCAACATCCATTTCCAAGTGCTGCATATTCTCATCAGACAAATGCAAATTCCAGCAGCAGTTTGACGACAGACTATAGTAAAAGTGGTTCATCATACAGTCAACGCAATCCGAAGATGTTACCCAATGATACGGGGGGACCTTCACTAGCTGAGGAAATTCTGTCCAGCCTTCGCTCAAATAATAAAAGACCGGATGGTCTCCCTGCCACCATGTTATGATGACCATGTACTCTCACATGAAATAAAAAATAGTCTTGTCTTTCTGGAACCAAAGAGAATCTTTAAGTATTGTTTTGTATATGCATGCATATGTAAATACTCCTCATTATTATTTACACATTGTAAATAACCAAATTATTTGTGTTTACATGTTACGTTTAGATATTTTGGTATAAATTATTCTATTAGTACAGTCAGCGTAAATTTTTGTGATGGTGTGTTTCGATAAAAGATGAGGGCGGTCTTGTTTGATGTTGGCGGCGTGCTGATTTCTGCCCCGCAGTTATCAATAGCTCGTTATGAAAAGTCACTGAATTTGCCGAAGTAAGCGTATCTACGTGTTGGAAATGATTTGTTTTACAAACGGTCGACAGGGGCACGATTTCGAGTGCTTTTGTGCGTGGCGCTCCACACAATGCATTTTGCAAACTGGAAACTGGCAAACTGACATTATCTCAGGTATTAATAAACTGAGAGAACACTATAAGAGATCAACTATAGAGCCCAACCCCTTGAGATTGTAGACACAAACTGAAATCATAATTAATTTTGTGAAAATCTTATCATTACACTATCCTTCTGCAAAACGTTTAAGAGATTTACAAATGTTTATGAAAATAAGGGATCCAGTTTGATTGCAGGGGCCGACCTCAGGGCTCTGCTCCCATTGGGCAGATACCTTGCTCGTGATGCCTGGGGCTTTCAGTTTATGTTCCTAATTTCTAATTGAATTTTTGTATTGTAACGTTTAAGAGTATATCCATAACATAGTTGCACAATTCAAAAATTAGATACTGCATTGCTATAGAGCTTGCATAGTGCATCTTAACTTTCTTAGTTTTTGCCTCTCTTTGAGGAAGAATGTCATTCAACTGCTGACATGTTCAGTGTTACATTACCAGACAACTTCTCGGCTAAGGCACTGTTTGAAGATATCAACTCCTCAGCCATATTGGAGCAGCAGATGTTCCGAGCTGCCATGAGGCTTAAGAATAATGGTGAGATAAGCGTTGTGATAGGTATAAACCACGGTTGTATTCTGATTAGGTTATTTGGTTGGTGTGCTGACAAATAACTGGATTGATAATACTGAGGCAAAGAGGACAGAAGAGTTTCTCTCATTTTTGAATCATCACTTTCATGCTGTTGTTGAGTCTTGTAAAGAAGGCATCAGAAAGCCTGACCAGGCTGTGTTTAAGATAGCTTGTGAGAGATTAAAAACTGACCCACATCAGGTATCAACACGAAAGGCACAAAAATGAGTTTTAAGTAGTGTCTTGTTATTCAGGTAATATTTTTGGATGATTTAGGTGTGAATGTAAAAGCTGCTCGTAAAATGGGCATGTATACAATTTTAGTCAAGGACATTCCTACAGCTCTGAAGCAACTCAGTCAAGCAACTGGAGTCAATGTTCACAGTGAAGAAGGCAAACTCAAAGCAAAAATCTAATAATTAAAAAATAGAACATATTATAGATACAAATCTATTTATATAAATACAAAATCTAAGTTGTGTCTTCAAAATATGTTACTATTGCTTTGATCGATATGTATGTCCCAGTAGCAAATCCTAGCAAACCGACTAACAAAATAAACAGTGACTTAATGATCCATGATATCTTCTGCCAGCATGGTTCTGGCTCCTTGTAGAACACCATGATCTCTAGGATGGGTGGGAAAATTATTGCCAACAGGCTACTGGCAAAAGCCCCGATGAGGGATATGAAGAGATCAAGTTTGGGGATGCTCAGAGCAAAACCAGCTGTAAAGTAGTGGAACACAAACATGTATGCATGCAATCATACGTACACGAACACGTATGTACGTATATAAATACATATACATTCAAGGACATACATACATACACACATACATACTGTACATACATGACACATGATTATACCCCTACCTATAACAATTGTTATGGAACTGCGGAAGATGATATGAAATGCATTTTTCTTTATGGGTTTGGTTTTGTCGATGTTAAGCCGTTTCATTATTGGTAGCTCCAGGAAGTCCATTGGAACATAGAAGCATAGCATGTATGTTATGAACACAGAATAGCAGAACAACAGCTTTGCAACATGAAATATTCTGGTAAAAACAGAACAGTTGAGAAATGCATACACAGTTCAGTTCACAGTGTTTGACTTTACTTACATACTGTGTGGGTGTTTGTCAGCTGGCAAGTTGAGAGTTATGCTCTCCCTTATGTTACTACCAAAAGCCAAGTAACCTAATGTTGCTATGACGACATATATAGATGTGACTACAGTCATTGCAGCGTACATAACCATGTTAAAATGTTGTGGCTTTTTCATTTTGTTCTCAATTGGAAGTACCTGCAATAAAAATAAAATAAATATCCTATACCTATTCTATTGTACCATTCCAATAGCCTCATAAGTGAAGAGGGCATTACCAAAAAACACGGGTAGTCCGGTCATGGACAAAATGGCTGCTTGAGTTTCATCGTCATGAAACACAGCAGCATTCCTTTTGACCATCTTGTCGGTGATGTAGTACAAGATGGAGCCCAAACCAAACGCAAGACCAATGTTGCCAACAGACGATAGTGGTGCCAGCGTGTCCAAATTCCTGACCCAAGTGAATACAGTAACAATTGGCAACATGATGACAATCCATATTCTGACGGGCAACTCAAGTCCACAGGCATCAAATACCTTTATATAACACATCATCATCATATGATCATACATGTATAGATTGTCTATGATTTGTGGTACCTGTTTTAGATTTTCACCAAAAAATACAAAAAACACACAACAGAATCCAAATTGTGTAACAATCAAAAAGAGATTTATTGTACCTCTAAATAAACAACATATCGTGTTTGTAGCAGTTCTACTAGCTTACTTGGCTATTTTGCCGACACTGTCTCGGAATTTCAATTGTCTAAATGTTTCCTCCACAACTTCACCATAGTCTAAAGTAGTTCGACCCAATCTATTGATTTCAAAATGCGACAAGTTCAAGCAGTTACTCAATATCTTACTCCTTGCATAGCACCTGACAGCACTTTACTAAAAGTATCATTGAGTGAATGGCCATCACTGCTAGCACCACCAACAAAATCGGCCCAAGCTGTATACATTATAAGCATCTTGTGATCAACACACAAATATATATCATAATTATGTGTCACTCGCTCCTTACAAGGTATCCCACTTTGCTGATGGCAAATGGAAGTGCCAACAGCCCCGTGCCAATGTTTCCTTTGACAAGGTGGACAAATGTTTGAAAATCTCTATCGATAAAATAAGTTCACGACAGCTGTTATGCATTATTGTACATACGTAGTCGGGTGGTCTATTCGCTTGTTTTCGATCTGATACTCTGTAGGAAAATAGTTAATGGTGTTGTCTATTGTCGAGGTGGAGCCAACAATTTCCTGTTACATGCCCAAACCTTACTACTGAACATGATCATTACTGGACTTACATTAATCATTGGGGGCTTGTTCACATGAGCATGGTGACCATGGGTTATGTTGGGCGATTGCCATTTACTGCTGTTCACACCAAATAAGGGAGTAAGTCTTCCTTTCAAAAGTGGGGCACTTTCATCCTCCATTAGTACAACTGCGGGTGTATCTTCACCACGTGCACTTCTACAATCTAATCGTAGCTCCGCCCTCTATGAATATCGCATTTTATAATGCACATGTAAATGTAGTTGTAAAGCTACTGCAAATTGAAGAACACGATCAATGGTTGTAAATAGTCTCGTGAACCAGACCTTTTTCTTCAGGGCGCTTATCGTTTGGAGATTGCAAGGCGAAAAAACGACCTGATTCACGAGACTAGGTTGCATTGCATTGCCAGATTGTATCACGAAGTTATATAAAGCCAATTATCATATGCCTTGCATAATTTACGTATAGTGCATGGATGTATATTACAATACAATCGTAGATAATACGAACCTGCCACCAGTGGTCTGTACAGGTCCAACGTGCGCGAGTCACGTGTTGCACAATCCTAATACAACATTCAATAGCAAAACCGAAAACAAGCACACGATATTTCCGGAAGCTACACATGCGAAGGATAATTTTATATTGTGCTGAAATCTCATTGGAATAACAGGTGTTTACAAAATTTTAAAATGCAAATATTATATAATATTATATTACATAAATAAAATACTGGTTATAATATCTCTCATCGGAGGAAGTTTACTATGCTCTGAACAGAAGTGAAAGTCCCTGTAAAAAAGCCTACAACACCCACGGCAATGATAAAGACAGATTTAGAAATCCACAATATCTTTTGCCAACGTGGTTCAGCAACTGTGTAGAACAACATGATCTGTAGTATTGGTGGAATAACAATGGCTAATATGCTGCTGGCAAATGCTCCAATGAGGGAGATGAAAAGATGAATTTCTGGAATAGCAACCGCCAAAACAGCTGCAAAATACAATCATGAATAACATGTCACATTACGCAGTAAAGTTTTATTTACCTGTGATAAGCACAAGCACACTACGAAACACTATTTGAAACAAATAAGCTCTTTTAGGTTGTTTATCCATGTCTATTTTCAAACGTCTGAACAGTGGAGGCTCCATGAAGTCCAGTGGAACATAAAACACTAGTGCGTATGTCACAAAGACGGCATAAGATAGGTACAGTTTGGCGATGTGGTATATTCTGGAGCAATAGAAATAAAATTTTGTTACAGTAACACAACCACCTGTGATTGATTTACAGAGCTTATGATAATAAGCAGTCACCAGACATTTCTTCAGTTTGACTGACCAAACCAAATTTGTTCAGACAAATTTAATGTATAAATACCATACATTATCAATGGTATAGTCAGGGGTTGCCAATGAAGCAAAATTGTGTACCAGATTTCAATATTTAAAAACCAAGTTTGAGATTTCAACATTTAAGATTTATTGTGTAATTGAATAGGATTTCGCTTGTTTTTCTTACAAATGTAGCGGATAAAACCGAAAATATGCAATTTAAAACCTGCCTGGCAAGATTTCAGATTTCTAAATATTTACATAGATTTTTGTCGGATTTCTTCAAAGGCGTACGAGATTTCAGGGTTGTTGGCGACCCCTCAGGTATAGTTGAGCTAATGGGAAAACAATATCTTACTCCTTATATCATAAAGTGCTGCCATTAACAAACACACACATGCACACACACTCAAAGACAGACAGATAGACAAACACACACACACTCAAAGACAAACACACACAGCACATAACACACATACACAGTTACACACACACAAACTCACACACTATCCGAGTGTTTATCCTTTGGCAGGTTCAGAGTAATACTGTCTTCAATACTGTTACCAAATGCTAAATAACCCAACGTCCCTATGGTAACATATATAATCGTCACAAAGAACAAAGCATAACATAGCACTCTGGAAAAGTTTTTCGGTGTCTTCATTTTGTTTTCTAGTGGAAGTACCTGCATGAATATAATAGAACCATAGCCTTCACATACACAGTACCACCATTCCAATCCCCTCGTAGCTGTACAGAGCATTTCCAAAGAAAAATGGCAAGGCTGTTCCACCAATTTTTACAGCCACCACTTCAGATCCATCAAACAGTTTAGCTTCCTTCTCCACAAACAAGTAAAACACGTAATATAAAATAACGCCCAGTCCAAAGAAGAGACATAAATTTGCTACAGTAGAAAAAGGGACCAGAGTGTCCAGATTTCTTATCCAACAGGAAACAATGACCATTGGTAGCAGAATTGCTATCCAGAACCTTTCGTCCAGCTCAACTCCACTGGCATCAAAAACCTAAACCCACAATACACTCTCACACGATGTTACACCATAGTTGTCTTGCCTGCTTAAGATTTTGACTCATAAATACGAAATACACACAACAAAATCCAAACTGTGTTAGAATCAAAAGGATGTTCACGAATAGCCTTTATAAGAGAAACACATCAAAACTGATCTCTGAAACAACACTTCACTTGGCAATTTTTCCCAAGGTGAATTCTGTAATACAATGTCCTCCAATCTTCTTATTAATCTTGTACTGCCAGAATGCTGCCTCAGCCACTTCACCAAAGTCCAAGGATGTCTTATCATATCTGCGGTAGCAACGTAATCATCTTCGTGACATCAAGCAAAATGTTGTACCTTTTACACAACATCTGGCAACAATGAACCAGAAGAATCATCGAATGAATCGCCATTAATCCCAATACTGTTAAAACCACTGGTCCAACCTGCAGGATAATGCATACACATGTTAACCTACAAGAGAAGAAAGCAGGACAGTATTAAGATGGGTGATATTGGTAATGGTAAGCTCAATACAATAAACTTGAACTTACAATGTATCCAACTTTACTGATGGCATAGGGGAGTGCCAGTAATCCACTGCCGAGGCTGGCCTTCACCAAATGGACAAAGGTCTGGAAGTCACTACACAAGGGATAAACAAGAAAGATGACATAGGGCTTTGCAGTAATCTAGTTTTACGTTGTTGAATGTTCTGCCCGCTTATTTCTCAACACAACATGGTGTGTCGACAAGTTTACAAGTGAATCGTCACCTACAGATGGTGGTACATGCATGCCACCTGCCCTTACTCCATGTTGCTGTATCAATTACAGATGGGATGAGCGTACATATACTTTACCTGCTACTCCAATCCTCTGATACCCATTTCGACTCTCATCACTGTCTGCTAGCCCGCCAGGAAATGACATGCATTGGGTCAATTCATTCACGGGGGTCATGCGTCTGCTGTAATCATCCTATATACGAAACATGACGTGTAACACAACACACATTTTACTGCGCTTCTTCTCACTGTAATAAAGGTAATTGAACGTGACATGCCTTTTCTCGATTTGTCAACTACGAGCTCCGAGGCGGCACGTGATAAGAGCGGCTCATTTTCTCCCTCCATCATCTATAGGCATAAAGATATAAATTATAATGCGACCCGAATATCTTCTACTTTGTCACCTTTACCCGGTCATAACCACAACATCGGATGATATAAATTATCACGTGATTCGACAAAGCACTGTGATAAATGCAGGTAGCAAATCCGATAGTCCACGGAATTCCCACTGATTCATTTGTATGCGTTTATGGAACACTTAACACCAGTAAATACAAAAAATACAAATGTCACTGTTAGTTAGGATTATCTGTGTTTTTAGGAAAAAACCAATCCTTAAAGACTGTCCAAGTATTCATACTTGTAAACTTAATACTTTCATTCAGTCCATCCCCATCCGCGTCAGGCGAGGGCAACGAAGCCTTCAAGCAAATCTTCTTTATCCATTCCAACTCTAGATTCTCTGTGCTGGCTATGGGCCATATCTTCAGCTGCCAAAAACTAGCAGGCGAATGATGACATAATTCATCATCGATGGCACGAATTTCTGATCTCGGCTTGCCAAAACACTCAAAATGCGTAATGAGTGTATCATGAAGCACATCAGCTTTGCCTGAAACGATAATGCATATAAACAAACAGTCATACCCTGGTGACATACCGATGTACACTTTTTCTTCATTTCCAAATGCAAACATATACACGGCCTTCTTGATTTGCATAAATTCCTCATATTCAATACCACATTTTTTGGACAGTACGTAACGCAATGCTTCAATGCCAAGGGGTTTTCCAGGGAACACAAACCAGCCAGAGTTGGTGAGAAAATCATTTATGTCTGCAATACAGAATATATCATCATGGAAAACCTCTTAAATACAGTATTATTCGAGGAGTCTGCAACAAGGAAATATTGTCAGTGAAATTTTGAAATCTTTAGGCTAGGAAAGGTTTTAAAGGAGGATTTCGAGGGTTAATATACAGGAATATATGGTAATTTCGAACACATTCCTTGAGAGATTACCTAAGATTTCAGCAATCTGTGGTCTATGAAATTTAAAGAGTGCTTGATATTATTCCTTAGTCAAAACCAGAAAGGAAAATTTCCTTTCTTAAGAAGAGATTATATACTCACCATCGTATAATCTATCATCTTGTGCAATTGGTGCTGCATATCTTTCAGCATCTGTAACCAAGTGTGAAGTGATGAAATATATTGGGAATGATGACACTTGCCTTCATCATCTGATGAATCATCGTAAATCAGTCGAATGTGCGTAATCGGTATTGTCCCCTCCATCTTTTGATCCGGACTCGTACGGTAACATCGTTTGGCTTCATACCATCCAAGGTCCTAAAAATGTCTCCATTAAAACAGCACGAGTTAGCACATGCGTCATTGCTTATTACAGAGGTTGGTTTCAAAATCTGCAGTTCTTCTGCAATTTCAAATGGCAAGTCCTACACAAGACAACAACAGTTAATAACGCAACAATCAAAAGGTTGTGTATAAACTCACGTCAGGACTATCACCTTCAAACTTTGCCTTCCCAACCACAAGTGTTCCATTCTTCAATCTGCTTTTGTTTTCTTGATCAAGAAGACTATGTAATACCTACAGGTACAGAATAAAATCACCCACACATTAGTTTCTAGACTAACTCTGCCTTCTTGGGTCCTTGGTACCCCTCTAGCATCCATATCCACATACTGATCATCATATTCTAAAACACATATCATTCCATACATCACTAGACAGTAATGTAAGAGTTTATGAAAGCTCAAAAGAGGTATAATTTGTGTGTTGTGTTTTTTGATGCATCAAAAGAGATTTTTATGTAAAAACTTGTGGTAAGCACTAAATTGAAGGCTATGTTGCTATGTACATAATATTGTATACATACCTTCCAAAAAGTTGACTGGCACTTTGCCCACTTGGCCAGTCTGATTTCTACCGATGTACCAGAACATGACCTACATTCAACAAGTAAATAGAACACAATTTTTTTATTTACCTAACTTGTATTATGGGAGGAGGAGATAGGGGTGTATTACATATGAAGTACCATAAAGATTGAAAGTTTGGCAAATTGTGCACGATTCGCCAAACTTTATATCCTACTCCCTTCTGGCTAAATCTATCCCTTCACCAAACCTTTCCTTGCCAAATGCTCATAAGAGTAAATTCATCAAACTTACATAAAGTGGTACTCTAATATAAATATTTTCATACATCAGGCCTTTTTTGGTCAATGACACTTTCACACTGTGGTGAGGTTAGTATCACTGATCTCGTGTAACCCGACTGTTTTCTTATTATGGGAAAGATGGTGGCATTTATAAGACTCCATCGACCACAGTTGATTGGCAACATTGGTATCATCAATCTTAACCAGTTCATGACAGGGGTTTGTCCCTGGCTTGGCTAATCTTGTCACCAGACCCTTTACATTAGGGTTTGGTGACACAAACAATTTCGTGGCTCCAAATGAAGCCATATAGTGCATGAATGCACAATCGCCATGAAATGGTGACACCAGTGGACAAATTGCACGGTGCCATGCCAGTACCGTGAGAAATAAAACTATAGAAACTTCTCATCATGGTAGAAAGGGCAAGTAGCATCCCTTCGCTCTGTCTTCAGTGTAGCATATCTCAGACCAGTACTAGTAGCTATGGTCACTATCAACATGTAAACATCAGATGCCATGGTATCCATCCATGTGAGTTGTGTTCCTTTGTGTTGTCTCGAGTCTGACTGGTGACTAATGATTTCTGCAGTTGGAATCACAGAATTATATTGCATGTCACCAGACCCTAGTTCAGGGCTTGGGGACGAGATTAGCTCATGGCCACCTGTGATTTGTTAATGACACTAATTTTCAAGTTGCTGTTCAGTCTACCATATGCGGCATTTTAAAACTAGTACATACATACATCACTTGGTTCCACAATAGTGATCAGATCTCCTTCCATGAATGACAATTCCTAAAGTCACGATATGGACAGTACGTATAACAAAATAATTCAAGAAGTACGGTACTTACGTTTACTTCTGACGCGACAAAATCGCGCGTAGCCACGCATTGGGTATTGGGCGGAAACTCCGTAGTCTACAAATAAAAACTTTTAAAATTTACCTCTATAAAGAAAGTATATCTTACTTCTTCAAAAGACATTTCCTGGATTTCTTCAGTCGTACAACTCAGAATAAACCATAACCGAATCACGTGATTTTGTCGCTATTCAGTTGGGACTTCCCAGCTGGTGACGCCCTCATTTAATCACCTATAGAGCGTTTTCATATCCATGGCAACGAAAATGACAAAAATATCACCCGTACTTTACCGGTTATTATGCCGTATTTACGCCATATTGTTGAACCAACCTATCGAGCGTTGTATTGGAGTCTCACTCGTTTCTTTAAAGGTGAAGGTGCGCATCATATATGTTATTTCTTTCTTTGTGCATTTTTCATGTTTACAATGCTAAAGTTCGATGAAATAAGCGTTTTTCGGCGTTTTTGTACTTTCCACCACAGCTTAAGGGCGCTTGCGCATTGAAACTGGTTCAACAATATGGCCGACTTAACAATGTAACCATGGTTATTTTTGTGTTCATTTTCGTTGCTATGGATATGAAAACGCTCTTGGAGCTGCGAATGATGTTTTCATAGTCCGAGTCAACAATCTGTGAAAATGGATAACAATGCAGAGGAATCCGAGGATAGTGTCTCGGATGACCTCGCGGATAACGGAGATGATAGTGAATTGCGGGGTGAGATTAGAAATAAGCATGCGGGAGTTTTAACTTTTGCATACCTCATCTTGTGATAGCCTTTTGCTCCCCAATCCAGTAGTATAAAAGATAAGTGTGGCACTCAGTGCTATTTAAACCCGTGACCTTTATCTCAACATGAAACATTCAGTTTATGCAGGGTGATAAATGACTATAATAAGTACTGGGTGATAAGTCTCTTATAGGAACATCACCAATGTCAGTTTAGAAATAAACACCTGGGCCTGCCCGATGGATCCACTAGGGAATAGAAGCCTAATGTACAAATTAGCTATGATAGATTGCATGCATAAAACCTTAATGCACTTTATTTTAGAATTAGCTGCTTTACCTGAATACAGAGGTGTAGCTGTGATTATTGGTAACACTTACATAAGAAAGGATATTCAACCTGCAAAAGATGGTAAGCAACTGTTACCATTAAATGGTCCACCTAGAGATACCGAGGCAATGAAGGAGGCTTTTGATTATCTAAGATTCTTAACCATGGTGAAGCATAATTTGACTCTTGATGGAATAAAATCACTTTTAAAATTATTAGCTCAATATCGTTATCCCAAGTCTTGTAAACGATTTGTATTTACCTTTTCTGGTCATGGAGGTGACGGCTTCATATGTTGTGAAGATGGAAAAACTATAAATATCAGTGATATAGTTGGAGAATTTTCTCCTGCATCTGGTGATATTTCTTTAGCTGGTATTCCTCGTCTGTTCTTTTTTGATGCGTGCCGAGGTGGATTGATAGACCAAGGGGTTGTAGCACGTGGAGGAGAAGGAGAATGGAGATCAAAAATTCCCAGTACTGGTGATGTGTTAGTTGCATTCGCAACTACTACAGGATACAAGGCATTTGAGCAGTACGATGGCGGGCTATGGACCAGTATATTAGCCAAGAAACTGGTCTCATCTTCCAAAAGTATATATGACATATTAACAGAGGTTAATGAAGAACTGATTGCCAAGATTAGAACCATGCAGGGACCTTCATTTCAGCAACCAGAGCTACTAGGAAGACTTAATGGTATCATTTGTTTGCTACAGGAATCTGGTAAATGATCTAGCAATAGTTATATGAAATTGTCCTGTATCTTATCATGATTAGCTACAGTACATAGAATATACACACGTGTCTTAATGATTATCCATACATAATATACATACTGGTATATACATGCATATGTATAGGTCAACAGCCAAAACAGATTGAGCAAGGAGCTCCCGTTTCACTATTTCATGTTAACTCTTCAATCTCACCTCGTCCATCACCAGTTAACGAGCTCTCCAAGAACCCAAAGAACCAATTGCAGGAATTGTGTCAGTCATTGAAGTTCCCTTTACCAAAGTACCAAAACCAAATATCTGAAAATGGTATTGTCGTCACAGTGTCTATCATGATTGAGGAGCAGGATATTTGCTATACTTGTACTAGTAAACAAGCAATGCCCGCTAAGAAGCATATCATCAAACAGTGTGAAGAAAATGCTGCAGAAATTGCCTTCAAAGCCCTGAGTGAGCTGTATGGGACCTGTACATCTACAATGTCATCACAACAAATAAAAAGTAGTGATGAACAATCAGGTAAAGCAGCTATTTATATAGCTCTCTCTTGGTAGTGTATTAAAGAGTTTTATTATGAACTCTTGGTATATTGTTATAGGTAAACCTGCACTGCAGCCTTTAGCGAGGTCTGGACTTCAAAAGACACCAAGTTGTCCAGGATTTGGTAAAAAATTGTTTAATAATAGGATTGTTCAGCTATTTTTAATATCATAGTCACAGGCGGCAGTCCTGGCAAAAAAGCCAAATCCCAGTTGAACGAGTTGTTTCAAAAATACAAGATCAATGCAAGTTATGATTCAACTGATGATGTCACTGATGGTAATGTCCACAACTACAAAGCTACACTCACATACTCTGTTCATGGGAGAAAGTGTCGGTACGAGAGTCGTGGTGTGTTTGGTAGAAAACAAGATGCTGAGGAAGATGCAGCACAACAAGCACTTTGTGAGATAGAACAACAACCAAAGCAGCCCGGAGGAGTCTCCTACAAGTCATTGTTGAAGGAAAGATTTTGTGATGAGCGACGACTCTCAGCACCACAATATACCACTGAAAGTACTAGTGGAGGATTTGTGTCAACTGTAAATGTTCTGCAATACAAACCAGTTAGAGGACCAGTGGGTAATAGTAAGAAAGAGGCTGAACAACTTGCTGCAATGGAGGCTTTAAGACAACTTAAATTATAGCCAGCTAGCTAGCTATATAGCAAGCAAGCATGCAATCTTACTATGGTAGCTCAATCAGTATAGTACTGTATAAATTACAATATTTACACAGCTCAGTTTATTGCCTCACATGTATAGCTATGTAATTATGCCGCTCAGTGGCATATCACAAACAATATCCCATTCAGGGACCTGCCGGTGAGAAGAGATTCTAAAGATATCCATCTACTATATAGCTATATCTATACAACTGCTCGAATTAGTATAATCATAGTGATGATTAGTGCATGTAAATCGAGGCCTCAACCTCGAAATTATATGCGTAATTACCCTTTTGATAGCTGATCGCCAGTAAGGTCAGATCACGTGACAAGCATGCACCGCAGACCTGGATAGTATTTATTTATATAATATGATGTAATAAACCTAGGGGAAGAGTAAACTCAATCTGAAGCCATTATATAACAAGTGACTCAGCAATCTGTCAACAAAAGAAAGAGTACGGGTTCTGTTGTCCACTGAGTCCTGAGTTGCATCATCGCCTCGATCATGGCATTTGGTGAGTATGATACGTAGCTGTATAGCCTCGCACAGTCAGACTCTTGCACTCGCTCTTCCATGTAAGGACGCTTATATATAGTGTATTGCCCACCCTGGAGACACTTCCGAGGGTACCTTCATAGCACAGCTGGCGTATACGTATGCCCTTTATCGCCTTTCAGAGCCGCTAACACTCGTACGTCCTCAAGTTTGGTGTAAGGGCCGGGAGTAACTTTAGTCTGTATTAACTACGTGGGGACTAGGATTGCTTAGTGTTGCTTGCTCGCTTGCCAGTGTTGCTAGTTGCTTTTGTCTCGGCCAAGGGTTCGCAACTCCCTGAAATCTCGTACAGGCTCCTTGAAATCTGAAATCTTTAAAATCGGCTGTTTCTCCGTATTTTTCCGGATATTGATGTTACACCAAGCAACTTAATTATAAATACATAGAAATCTAATCAAAAATTCGAAATATAAGCTGAAACCTTACCCTAAAATCTTGAAATCTTTTGAAGATTTGAAATCTCGTACAATATTTTTGGGAGTTGCGGGCCCTTGGTCTCGGCCTACTCTTCAGTATGTATTCAATTTATATTATTGGTCTTCTGTAAATGTGTTTGCATGCAACTATTATTATAGCTACAGAATTAGACATCAGTCCTGAACACAGAGGAGTGGCTGTGATTGTTGGTAACAGTTATACACGGAGAGATGTCATGCAAAGTCAGAGGCAGCTGCTACCACTGCCGAATGCTCCAATGGGGGATACATGGTCAATGAAGGAAGCATTTGATTATCTAAAATTCTATACCATGGTGAAGCATAATTTGACTCAAGATGAATTAATATCACTTTCACGTTCCCTGGCTACCTGTCCTCTTCCTAAATCTTGTCAACGATTTGTGCTGACCTTCTCTGGTCATGGAGGCGATGGCTTTATATATTCTGAAGATGAAAAGAGAGTAAAAGTCAATGACATAGTTACGGCTTTTACTCCACCGAACTGTAATAACTCTTTGGTTGGTATTCCTCGACTGTTTTTCTTTGATACCTGTAGAGGTGATTTAGAGGATCAAGGGATTAGACCACGCGGAGGAGATGAGAAATGGCAATCTAAAATTCCTAGTACTGGGGATATATTGATAGCCTATGCAACAACTGCAAGATACAAGGCATTTGAAGGGACTGATGGAGGTTTCTGGACCAGTGTATTAGCTAAGAAACTGGTCTCGTCTTTTGACAGTATATATGATGTACTGACAGAGGTTAACGGGGAACTCATTGATAAGATAAGAATCATGCAGGGACCTGGATTTCAGCAACCTGAGTTATTGGGAAGACTTAACACAACTGTTCGTTTGCTACACGAATCAGGTAAAACACCGATATGTAGGCAATATAGACATATTACCTGCATAATCTTCCTTATATAGGTCAACCACAAAAGCTAATGCCATTGGTAGAGAATTTACAGTCCTCTGTTGATCCTTTGGTCTTAGGCCAATCACCACAGAGTAAAGGTGTTTTCAAGAGCCCAAAGAGCAAACTGAATGAATTGTGTCAGTCGTTAAAGTTTTCTTCTCCAATATACCAAAAATCTGAAGATGATATGGTCATCACAGTGTCTGTCACGATTGAAGGACAAGAAGTTCACTATCCTTATACTAGTGAACAAGTAATGTTCACAAAGAAGTATATCAAACAGTGTGAAGAAAATGCTGCAGAAATAGCTTTCACAGAGTTGACCAAACTATACGGGACTTGTATATCTAACACGCCACCACAACATACTCATGAACAATCAGGTAAGCAGCTTTATATAGCTGGCTAGCTATGTATCTGTAGTTTACTCCTCTTGGTATTTTGCTGTTAGATAAAACTTTACCACATCCTTCAACAGTACCTGAACTACAGAATACACACAGTTGTCCTGGTGAAAATGGTAAGAAGTTGTTCACATATAGTAGAACAACTTGTATATGTGGCATATATGTTGTAGGCAGTCCCGGCAAAAAATCCAAATCCCAGTTAAATGAGCTGTTTCAAAAATACGGTATCACTGATAAAAACTATTCTTCAACTGATGATGTCACTGATGGTAATGTCCACAACTACAGAGCTACACTCACATACACTGTTCATGGGAGAAAGTATCAGTACGAGAGTCGTGCTGTGTTTGGTAGAAAACAAGATGCTGAGGAAGGCACAGCACAACAAGCACTTTGTCAGATAGAACAACAACAACAACAACAAAGGCAATTTGTTTGTAGGGGAGGAGGGGCTAAAGCTAATCACTATAAGCAACTGTTGAAGGAAAGATATTGCGATGAACGACATCTCTTAGTACCACAATATATCACTGAAAGTACTAGTGGAGGATTTGTGTCAACTGTAAATGTTCCACAATACAAACCAGTTAGAGGACCAGTGGGTAATAGTAAGAAAGAGGCTGAACAACTTGCTGCAATGGAGGCATTAAGACAACTTAAAATCATGATATAGAAAGTGTATATATAATACCTGCATGCAAGCTATATATTAAGGTGATTGTGTTTTATACGGTTGATCTGATTTATTAGCCCACACTGATATAGCTGTATACATGCGTTAGTCACTAGGCTAATAATCTGCATGCCGGCATACATGGGCAGCAGACGGTATGCCTTGCTTGAGGATTATGACTTGTGTAAAGTACTGGGTCGCAACAGTCACGGGAGTGCCGTCTCGTGATGTGATCAGTAGAGGGTGATAAACCTTGATGAAAGGGTGTAGCTACTGATTCTGAAATGTGTCACGTGATTTTGAAAATGGCTGAAAGAGGTCGAGGTTCGTTACACACGAGTACTTTTAGTCTCGTACCCAGACCTCTTTTTTGCCTTTTTATTTTTCCCCGTCGGCAAACGAAAAGAGAAAAAGCGGTCTGGGCACGAGACTACACGGGAACGGGGTCACCCATTCCCGCCACTGGTACTATATAAATAATTTGCAGTAGTAGTAGCAGCAAGCAGCGATTATTATATAATGGATACTATACGCATAGGGAGTGATCGACCTTCATTAAATGATTTATATGATCACGTGGTGATAAAAGCTGCAGATAAATGGAAAGATCTCGGAGTGAACTTACTGCCGCAATCTGACCAAGAAAGAATGTTAAAAGTAATAGCAGCAGATAATCCTCGTGACGTTGTCAGTTGCTGTAAATGTGTTCTTGAGAAATGGCTGGATACAACTACTGATGCTACATGGAATCAGTTGATAAAAACCCTCAGGATTCCTAGTATTCAGTTAGATTATTTGGCTGGTCAACTTGAACAGATTTTGATCACAGAATGTAAGTCTATGCTAGAATCACAATAATCACATCAGAGTTCGGAATAACAATCAGACATTTTCCAAATAAATATAGTTATTACTGAGGGGTCTGTCACTCACTGAAATCTTGTATGCCTTTGCCTGAAGTCATGACATCAATTGACTCACAACTCAGTAAACTCAGCAGAAATAGGTATACCTTTCAAATGCAGCTCAAATCTCGTACACGATTTCGAAGAGTGACAGACCTCTTGGTTATTACCAAAAACTTGCAAAAGTGTTCCAACCCTTCCAACTACTCATTTAACACTAGACTGATTTACATATGAAAAAAGATTATTAATGCCATGCATTTGTCCATGTAATGTTCCATTGCTTGCTTTGAACTCTGAACTCTACACATGATCCATAAATTGAATGCTTGAACTCAACTCTAACCCTGACCCTTTGTAATACTCTCTAATATAGCAGTCACAGATATTACTAGTGACTGTTCTATTAGGGAGCATTGATTAATAGTTGTGTTGTTCACAGTCTAGCTACTATCTTATTCATGAATAGTCCCAAACTCTATCATGATAGCGAGCACTATCTCAGAGCATCCAGTGGTGTAGCTAGGCTTGTGCCATTGTGCGGGCATACTCCAGTATTTGACTGTTCTATTAGAGTATATTGATCTGCATTCTGTTGACATGAGTGGGAGTTGGATGGGCACAGGCCCACCCATGGCTCGCCGCTAATTAACCATCAAAGCTTTAACCATGAAAGGCAACAAAAGTGCCTTAGAACTTATTTACGGTTTGTGATCATTATGAAGTATTATAAGGCTACAAAAGTCCATATACTACCACTACTACTACTACTACTATTATATGTAGCACTTTAATACATATACTGCATATCTGTACAGGTCTGACTTCTAAGCATAGGGGAGTGGCCGTGATAATTGGCAACAGTTATACACGGAAAGACGTCACACTCAGAGATAGCCAAAGGCAGCTACTACATCTACCCAGTTCACTTGCAGATGTGTACAAACTGAAGAAAGTCTTTGAATATCTACAGTTCTGTACTATTGTAAAATGTAATGTGACGCAGGCAGAGATTTTAGAGTTGCTCCAGTTTCCACTGGCCCACAGCTTTGGTGCCCAAACTTGTCACCGATTTGTGTTTGCTTTCTGTGGCCATGGAGGTGCTGACTTTGTGTACTGTGAGGATGAAAAGTGCATTAAATTTAGCGACATTATTGAATTTGTTTCAAATTGCACTTCTTTAAAGAACATCCCTAGATTATTTTTCTTTGACATCAGTAGAAATGCCGGAACTATTCCATGCATGGAGAACAACAATTGGCAATCACAGATTTCTACTGTCGGTGATGTTTTAGTGGCATTTTCAACTAGCACAGGCTACCAGGCACTAGAGAGTAATGAGGGCAGTCTATGGACCAACATACTAGCTACCAAGTTGATCACATGTGCTAAAGATATGCATGAAGTTGTAATGGAGGCTAACGAAGAACTTGTTACCACCATACAGTCTAGGGGGATTCCTTGCTTACAGCAACCAGAATTGTTTGATAAACTTAGTACAACCATTAATCTGTTAGATGAATCAAGTAAGAAGAATATTAAAAGTTTAGTTATTAGTATACAACCCCCGATTGTACTGGGAGGTTCATAATAGTGACCATCTGAAGTGGGACAACCACAAGCTATTATAGTAAAGTTAACTATACCGTGTACAGTAAGTTACTTCTAAAGGGGAAAGTTTAATGTATAATATTTGCTGTTGTATTAACTGTACGGTTCTCACACCATTCTATAATCATGATTAAAACTGCAAAGCTAGTCATGATATGACTTACAAAAGTTCTCAAAGCTTATACATGTAGCTACATGTCGAACATTATAATAGAGCATTTCAATGAACATCCAGTGATGTGTGTTATTGTTAGTACAAAGCTTATGAGTATATATGGATATAAAAAGCTGTCATTTTGCATCCTTGTTGAAACACAGATTTAAGGGCATTCCACAACTCTCTGCTCATTACTGGATGTTCAGTCTAGCCTTTATTTATATTTTTATGTTAATGTGTAGGTAACCTAAGTGGACAGTCTAAAAACAAGCTTGATTTTTGGGAGCTGCTACAAATTCCTGGTCCAAATTCATTTATTAAGAGTAAAGAATCACCAGAGACCTTCCGGAGTCACCCTGTTGAAGTACCTAAGTCTGAAATGGAAAAGGAAAGCCGTCAACAATTAGGTTAGTGAAATGTATTACATCCTAATCATGTGGGCCCATAAGTCTTGAATGTTGTATTTTATTATTTGATAAATAACAAATATTTGTATGATATTTACAATTAGTTGTTTCATCTGTTTTATACAAAACTAGATGACAGTTCAGGTGATGGTCATAAGAAGTCTTCAGCTCCAACATCCTCGCACAGCTTACCTGCTCAAAAAGCACAAATGAAGATTGGCTGTTACATATTTGGTGAGACTGTAGGTCATGGATCATTCGGGAAGGTCAAAATGGCCAAACATGAGTTCACTGGACATCAAGTAGCCGTGAAGATATTGAACAAGGATAAGATTAAGGATGTGCATATGGCGGAAAAGATTCAACGTGAAATACTGATATTGAAACTCTTACATCATCCCCACATCATCAAGTTATATGAGGTTATCCCGACAGCAACCGATATCTTCTTGATACTAGAATATGTTGCTGGAGGTGAATTGTTTGAGTACATTGTGCAACATGGCAAGTCAACGGAGAAGGAAGCTAGATTCTTCTTCCAACAAATCATTGCAGGTAGGGAGTCTAGGGACAGCTAGCTATAGAGAAACCATATTGTCTTGTTGTTAATGAAGGGGCATAGCACTGGTATAAGTATGTGTGCAAGCTCTTTAACCTCAACATATTAGGTGTGGACTATTGTCATAGACACAAGGTTGTACACAGGGACCTTAAACCAGAAAACATCTTGCTGGACTCCAATAATCAGGTAGTTCACAATCAGTAGTGTTATGAGTACAGTAGATTATGTCTTGTTGGAAGAGCTAAATTTTCAATTTCATACTTGCTAGCTATATAACTGTTTCATTGCACAATTGAATTTCATCATTATTTTTTCTGCTTTATAGGTAAAAATTGCTGATTTTGGACTCTCCAATATCATTAAAGATGGTGAACTTCTGAAGACCAGTTGTGGTAGTCTAAACTATGCTGCACCTGAAGTAGTCTCCAGAGAGGTGAGCTGACCTAATACTATAGATTACGATTAACAAGTAACTCGAACAGGTCTCCCTATAGGATACAGTGTAATAATAGCTCTAACATCTCTTCTCTTATATGTGTTACAGTGCAATAGTAGAATTCCTGGATACTGATATTTTATCCCGTAGTTGTACGCTGGCCCAGAGGTGGATGTCTGGAGTTGTGGTATCATTTTATTTACTTTGTTGTGTGCCTATCTACCATTTGATGATCAAAATGTTACAGTTCTCTTCAAAAAGATCAAGGCGGGCCACTTCAATATCCCTACCTATCTCAGTCAGGAGACTGTAGACCTTGTGATGTCAATGCTACAGGTTGATCCAATCAAACGTATCACTATTCAGCAGATAAAAGATCACGAGTGGTTCCAGCGAGATCTTCCTGAACATCTGTTTCCTCAAAAAGATCTAGACAATACAAGTGACACGATTGATCCAGCGGTTATCAATGAGGTATGTCAGAAGCTTGGGGTCAAGATGGAGGAGGTTGTGGCAGCTATGCAAAGCGGTGACCCCCACAATCAACTAAATGTCGCATACCATCTGGTTCTTGATAAAATGGCAATGGCTCCTCCAGAGGCAGCATCTTCCACATCAACAACAGAATGCAACTCTACTATACAAAGCAAAGTATTGTCATCTGTCAAGAAACCATACAAGCCTCCAAAGCCTCATTGGCCACTGTATACATCGTATGCAGCGCACACTCCCAGACTGTACCCTGCTGGTTTTAAGAGATCCTTGTGGCACTTGGGCATTCAATCCCAGAACCACCCACTGGACATAATGGAGGGAATATTCCACAAAATGAAAAGACTGAATTTTTACTGGAAGACCATCACTCCGTATCATGTATTGGTAAAATACGATTTACCTAATAAGGAGAACTTGACAATCAAACTTGACCTTCAATTGTATCAGATAGACAGGAGAAATTATCTGCTGGATCTTAAAAACACGATGCCGAGTGTTTTAAATGAAAATAGTGGGTCAGTAGGTGAACTTGTTAGTAGGCATGGCATAGAAGATGGACCAGAAAATGTTTTGCTTCAAAGACATTGTACCATGGAGTTTTTTGAAATAAGCTCTCTGTTAATCAAAGCATTATTGCAATAATCAAAAGTGTAAATATTTTCGATTTAATACAGTGCAATAAATTATATCAGTTGTATAAATCAATCTAGTTATATATAGTAACTAGCTATCAGATCATGTGATCATGCAGTCATTGCATTGAGGTGTTTTCATGAGTGCCAAATGAATTATAACTGCAGAATGATCACCTGATTGTGCGTCTGCCGGCATGTTGTAATTGAGCTGGTGGTAGCTACTGTAGTGAGGGACAGGAAATTTATATCAATTGTTGACTGGTTCACAGTGCAGTGTAAGAAATGCAGCAGAAGTGGATTATAGGACCTCGGTAGCTGTGTCTAGCTAGCTACAGTGTTTAGAGCTCAGCTCAGAGCGCCGGACACCTAGTCTCGCGAGCCAGACCAGATAATGCATGGCCCGCGTTAGCCTCGTGAACCAGACCAGGGGACGAGGGGACGTTAATTATGATCTCTCGAGGAAATTATCTGGTTCACGAGACTATGCATGGGTGTGTGTCAGTCTCACGTGACATAAAATGGCTGAAAGTCAACCTGAAGGAAGCACGTCACACATTAACGCGACTGGTAAAGTAGCCAGCAATTAGTCTATATAATGATTATATATTGTATAGGGAATGATCGACCATCATTAAAGGATCTATATGATCACGTGGTGATGAAAGTTGCAGATAGATGGAAAGATCTTGGAGTACAACTACTGCAATCTGATCAAGAAAGAATGTTAAATATAATCGAAGCAGATCATCCTCATAGTGTTGTTAGCTGCTGCAAGTGTCTTTTTGGAAAATGGCTGGACGCTACTGAAGATACTACATGGAATATGTTGATAAAAGCTCTTAAGAGTCCTAGTGTTCAATTAGATTATTTAGCTGGTCAGCTTGAGAAGATGTTGATCACAGAATGTAAGATATATATGACTGCAAGTTTTTTAGAGTATACGGGGGTTCTGCTGCATGGGACATTCCGAGGGGTCCATAACAAGCTTGAAATCTTGTAGGTCAGTTGCAGCTGATGAATTTATACGCTCTTGGAAGTTTAGGTGATCAATCACTTCTGAAATATTTCACTCCCAATATTAGCTACCATATTAAGTACCATGTACCATACAGCAGGTTTTATCTGTAAGGTCCTAGAAATGGCGTCACGAGCTTGCAAATTTTTGTGAAAGATAACTTAACCGACAATTTTCTTCTAGATACGTATCCCGCTACTGTTGTGCCTTTACACTTGGCAATACATAGCAAACGGTAGTCTCGAGTAGCCAGACTAATTTATGTGCCAGCCATGCACTTATTTTGTTCCAATTTTTAGTGGTAAGCAAAGCATCGTGGTGTTATGTGTATCGTAGTAACAAAGCAGTTCTTCTCCGATAGCACTTGCTAGTACTTGATCAGACCTCCTTGTAAACATGTATCCTCTAATTAAAGGGTCAATTGTGTAGGATTCAACCTCAGATTCCATTACATGTGCAACATGCACAATGGTATACAAAATCTAGTAGCTAGGTGATTTTTCTTGTTGCAGACCCCTCGGGGCATTCCAGAATTATGTGAACGTGTGTCAAGCTAGAATTTCCTTTTGTTGCAAGTGGATAAAATATTGAGTGTTAAAACAGTGATCTCTCTCAGAGTGCGTGTATCATATAAACACATAGTATCATATAGAGGGAACTTTGGTGGGAGCAAACTTTGGCAAATTCATTACAAAAACATATTTGGTGAAATAAATTTTGGTGAATTTATCCATTTCTCCGAGTAAAAGATTTTACCATGCAAGAACGTTATTAAAATAAATGACAGTTCAGTGCTAATGAGTTGTGCAAACTGCTGGGACTAGCTCCGCAGCTATAGCCATGCAAGATATATGCTAGGCTGTGCATGTGCAGGTTTAACCCAGTGCATGGCGGTGAAAGTAACTCCAGCCAGAGTTTTTTGTGTAGGATTAATGCGATCACTTAAAATGACAGCCCTGCACAAAGAGGGCATGTCCCTCGAGATTTTTGCTAGCTGTGTCTAAATATATATGTAGTGATGTCACTACCAGATGAAAGAAGATTTTTAAACTATATCTTTTGTTATAGGTTTTTATAATATATTTCATGTTTATTTCACACAACAAGCCTTGTACGAAAAGAGGGTGTGGCATCGAGGGCTTTTCTTGCTATATATACATACTGTGGTTAGTCTTTATCCGGTGAAATTCATGCAGTTGGGCATGGACACTTCATACTTTTAAAGTCATGCGACCATAAATTTTGTTTGGGGAAACTTTGGCAAAATTATGGTCATTTGCCAAATTTGCCAACATTTCCCCCTGCCAAAGTTTCCCTCTATACGGTATTGCATGACATCATGTATATATGGCTATTCTGTTATAACTACATGACACCTATAGATGCCATGGTTTAGTAGCTAAGTGCATGTGTTGCTTTTGTAGCAGCTGTAACATCAACAGGTGCTGGACCTGCTTGTGAGAAATGGACAACTATTCAACATATTGAAGTTCAATTTGCCAAGATGACAAACAGAATTAAGCGAGCATTAGTCAGTAACAATATTGATGTTGCTTCATTGATTGAACAACTGTGTGCCATTTCTGCTGTGAAAAATAAAAAAGTGCCACTGTTTGATGAAGATGTGTTTGAAAAAATAAAATCAATTGATGACTTTTGGAGAAAATTAAGATTGTTTTGGAACATTTTTGACTACGAGCTGTTACGGTATATTATTGAGATATCAGATTGTAGAGAGGCTCGGGCAATCTTTGAAGAATTTTTGTCAAGAATTGATCCTTCAGCAATTGAAGATGCAGATCTGGTACTTTACTGTAGAGAAGAGCATCAAGAAGGATCACTAAAGCCTGTGTTGAGGATTAAAGTGAAAACTGAAAAATGTACGTCAATTATCAAAGCAAGGGTTGAACAGTTAGTGTCAAAAACATACAACTTGGAAAAATATGCTCTTCGATTTCAAGGCATCAAAGAGGGCTGCATTGAACTACTCTATTATGTTTCAAAACCACTGAAGTTGTATTTATTGCAGTTTAAAATTTCTGACAGGATTATTTGGGGAGAATTTCATGCTCATAATATCATCGGCCTTCACATCGATGAGTTTGAACTCATCAATACTACGGTGAGTAGTTACACCAGCATAGCCAGAATCAAACTAAGCTCAATAATTTGGCAGAGTCTAGCTACTTATAATTCATATTAAGGGTCAACTAATAGCTACTCATTATTTGGATACAAAAATAGGCAATCAATTACCGTAACAGCTGTTATTTTCACAGCATGAATCCCTAATATGGTCACTATTTACGATTTTATTTTCACAAATCCTTTTAGACATCTCAGCACTGAATTCGAGCCGCACATGGTATTCCGTAATCTTCAGAATTATATTTTCACGGACCAATAGCTTTTTCATGAAATTCATGAAAATAATGTCCTGTGAATAAAATAACGGTTATAGTATTCTTTTGCTGTTTTCAGTGGTGTGTATGGAACAAATTTAACTAATTTTAAGGTGGTTTATGATCACTATAATAGCAGTAGCTAAGTGCAGTAGTAATCATAAATCATATCATTTTATTAGAACATAGCTAGCTACTGACTTGTCTATGATATTTAAAAGAATATTCGAATTATTCATTGAAATCAAAGAGAATTAAAATTGCTATTCTTTGAGCCTTAATTCATATTATATAATTTTCCTATAGTGCCGGCCAGGGCATAGCAAACATTTGGCAAGCTGCTAGGTCCTGCTGTAGATACACCACTGTAGTACACGCCAATAATAGCTACAGTTAGCCACTACCTTCATTTCACTATAGTTACGTGGCTAGCTATATTATTGTGCTAATCTTTGTTGCTGTAAATCATCAGTGATGCACAATTAATCACATACAAGCTAGAATGTGTTATTTATATTGGACAGTATATAGTTATCTATGCCTTTATTTATTTTAGAATGAAACATTCAGAGTGTCGGTATATCCAAAGGAAGACACAACAATTCCAGGTAGTTAGTACTATGTAACTATACGTATATGCTAAACAAAAGCACCCTGGCTGTGAAGACAGTGAGAGGCCATGCAACCAAAAGTAGCGTTGTAATGATTATAAGTGACCAAAAAACTTTGATCAAGACTCACTGTAGTGAGTTGCGAGGCCAAGAAGAACTGCAGCAACGCGACCACTGAGTGAGTTATTTACACATAGTACCACCCTCAAATTCGCAAACGTTCTAGCTAAGCCGCCATGAAAGCATCACTTAGTTAATACAGACCCACAACATTCTTACTATATAGAATCAACAAACCGAGAATGGAGAAAATCGGCGCCACCATTCCTAAGTACCAGCCATTGCAAGTTTTATGGTGCCTGTTGTGCGACTACGCATGACAAACCATCCTTTCCTGCCTGATTCACCCATTTATTACTTAAGAATTAATACCTTCATTGTTTGAAGAATCAATCATCGAAATTGGTTCAGCCATTCTTCTGATACAGACTTATAAAGTAGCTACTTCCTTTTACCACAAAATTTTTTACATGGCAGTCATTTTTTTCTTTCATTTTCATTGCAAATCCCTGGCCTACTTTGGTTTATTTCCTACCAAAGGTGAGATTAAATTTTGATGTAACAGCGTAACTGTAGTGGTATATTTAATTAAATTAGGCATATTAATATTGTATTTAGAATAATTATATAAAGTTACAGATAACTGTATTCACAGCTATATAGTTGTGATGGTAACCTTTTAGATACAGTAGCCAGTGCTGGAAAGTGAATCCTGTCTTAATTTCTTAAATTTTATTGCAGAGTAGGGCTGTGCGATAATAACGATAAAACGATAATTATCGATATATAAAATAAATATTATCGCGATAACGATAATGACCGATAGCATATCGCAATGTACATTAGTGTGTTTTCATAGTCCGAGTCAACAATCTGTGAAAATGGATAACAATGCAGAGGAATCCGAGGATAGTGTCTCGGATGACCTCGCGGATAACGGAGATGATAGTGAATTGCGGGGTGAGATTAGAAATAAGCATGCGGGAGTTTTTATACGTAAAAGATAACTTTTGCATACCTCATCTTGTGATAGCCTTTTGCTCCCCAATACAGTAGTATAAAAGATAAGTCAGTGTGGCACTGCTATTTAAACCTTTATCTCAACATGAAACATTCAGTCAAGTTATGGGTGATAAATGACTACTGACAAATTAACACACTCATCATTTACCTAATACATTAAAATCGTTCCTTGGTGACTTAACACTGGTTTACAGCAATGTTTAATGGATCTGAATATAGCCTACTCCTGCACAGGCCTCACAGTGATAGTATATTTATTTATGAATATGATATTGATAACTATAATGTCATTTATAATCAGATGATAACAAGCCAAATTTAATTGGTTGATAATAAGTACTGGGTGATAAGTCTCTTATAGGAACATCACCAATGTCAGTTTAGAAATAAACACCTGGGCCTGCCGGATGGATCCACTAGGGAATGAGCCTAATGTACAAATTAGCTAGCTATGATAGATTGCATAAAACCTTAATGCACTTCATTTTAGAATTAGCTGCTTTACCTGAATACAGAGGTATAGCTGTGATTATTGGTAACACTTACACGAGAAAGGATATTCAGCCTGCAAAAGATTGTAAGCAACTGTCACCATTAAATGGTCCATTTAAAGATACCGAGGCGATGAAGGAGGCTTTTGATTATCTAAGATTCCTAACCATGGTGAAGCATAATTTGACTCTTGATGAAATAAAATCACTTTTAAAATTACTAGCTCAACATCGTTATCCCAAGTCTTGTAAACGGTTTGTATTTACCTTTTCTGGTCATGGAGATGACGGCTTCATATGTTGTGAAGATGGAAAATCCATGAGTATCAGTGATATAATTGCACCATTTTCTCCTGCATCTGGTGGTATTTCTTTAGCTGGTATTCCTCGTCTGTTCTTTTTTGATGCATGCCGAGGTGAATTGATAGACCAAGGGGTTGTAGCTCGTGGAGGAGGAGGAGAATGGCGATCAAAAATTCCCAGTACTGGTGATGTGTTAGTGGCATTTGCAACTACTGCAGGATACAAGGCATTTGAGCAGTATGGTGGTGGGCTATGGACCAGTATATTAGCCAAGAAACTGGTCTCGTCTTCCAAAAGTATATATGATATATTAACAGAGGTTAATGAAGAACTGATTGCCAAGATTGGGGACATGCAAGGACCATCATTTCAGCAACCAGAGCTACTAGGAAGACTTAATAGTATCATTTTATTGCTACAGGAATCTGGTAAATAATCTAAGCATTATGAAATTGTCCTGTATCTACTGTGATTAGCTACTAAAATATTTATGTGTATATATAGCTATGTGTCTTAATAGTGATTATATCCATACATACTGGTATATACATGTATATAGGCCAACAGCCAAAACAGATTGAGCAAGAAGGTCCTGTTTCACTATGTCTTGTTAACTCTTCAATCTCACCTCGTCCATCACCACCAGTTAACGAGCTCTCCAAGAACCCAAAGAACCAATTGCAGGAATTGTGTCAGTCATTGAAGTTCCCTTTGCCAAAGTACCAAAATCAAATGTCTGAAAATGGTATTGTCGTCACAGTGTCGATCACGATTGAGGGACATGATGTTTGTTATCCTTATATGACCAGTGAACAAGCCGCAATACCCACTAAGAAGCATATCAAACATTGTGAAGAAAAAGCTGCAGAAATTGCCTTCAAAGCCCTGAGTGAGCTGTATGGGACCTGTACATCTACAATGCCACCACATCAAATACAAAGTAGTGATGAACAATCAGGTAAATAAGGCCAGCACTTTGTAGTATCTACATATGTTGTTATATTATAGGTAAACCTGTAGAGTCTTCAGCAAGGTCTGAACTTCATAAGACACCAAGTTGTCCAGGATTTGGTAAAAAATTGTTTAATAATAGGATTGTTCTGCTATTTTTAATATCATAGTCACAGGCGGCAGTCCTGGCAAAAAAGCCAAATCCCAGTTGAACGAGTTGTTTCAAAAATACAAGATCAATGCAAGTTATGATTCAACTGATGATGTCACTGATGGTAATGTCCACAACTACAGAGCTATACTCACATACACTGTTCATGGGAGAAAGTGTCGGTACGAGAGTCGTGGTGTGTTTGGTAGAAAACAAGATGCTGAGGAAGATGCAGCACAACAAGCACTTTGTGAGATAGAACAACAACTAAAGCAGCCCGGAGGAGTGTCCTACAAGTCATTGTTAAAGGAAAGATTTTGTGATGAACGAAAACTCTCAGCGGCACCACAATATATCACTGAAAGTACTAGTGGAGGATTTGTGTCAACTGTAAATGTTCCACAATACAAACCAGTAAGAGGACCAGTAGGTAATAGTAAGAAAGAGGCTGAACAACTTGCTGCAATGGAGGCTTTAAGACAACTTAAATTATAGCCAGCTATATACAGTATAACAAGCAAGCATTCAATCTTACTATGGTAGTACTGTATAAATTACAATATTTATACAGCTCTGTTTATTGCCTCACATGTATAGCTATGTAATTATGCCGCTCAGTGGCATATCACAAACACTATCCCAAACAGTATCCCATTAGGGACCTGCCGGTGAGATCAGTATTCTAAAGATATCCATCTACTATTATAGCTATATCTATACAACTACTCGATATAATCATAGTGATGATTAGTGCATGTAAGTCGAGGCCTCAACCTCGCTGATCGCCAGTAAGGTCAGATCACGTGACAAGCATGCATCTGAAGCCATTATATTACAAGTGAGTCAGCAATCTGTCAAAAAAAGAAAGAGTGCGGGTTCTTTGTCCACTGAGTCCTGAGTTGCATCACTATGATGGCCTCGATCATGGCATTTGGTGAGTATGATACGTAGCTGTATAGCCTCGCCGAGAGCCTCGCACAGTCAGACTCTTGCGAGGACTCTTGCACAGTTGCACTCGCTCTTCCATGTAATGACGCTTGTATATAGTGTATAGACACTATCCAAAACTACGTAATCGTCATGGTAATATTCATGCCGCCATTTTGAATGGGGCCACAATGTTGTAATTATATGGTAAATACGACCTTTATAGCCAGTGAATAAACGGAAGGGGATAGCTTCGGCCATACTAAGGTCTTCCTTTGGTAATCGTTACCCCGGAAGCTCTTAGAGTTCGCAGGTGAATTTCGGATATCATGCGCATATAACAAGCCCGAGAATATGCCCTAGGCTTTAGTATAAACAGAAATTGTAGCTACACGGGTTGTCTTTACGTTGTTCTACAATATGTTTTCCTGTAAAACCTTTGTAGCTACTACCAGGCGAGTGAGGCGACTACACGCTAACAAAAACAGGACATACCAACCTGACCGACATAATCACCGTTTGGGCCCTAATTCGCTTGTAGCCTCTTAAAACCTATGAAATGTTATCCTTGCCGCCAATATTATGCTTCTATAGCCTTTGGAATGGCAAAGAAGAAAACAACAATTATGCGGCACTTCAGTATAAAATTAGTAACTGGCCCCATTCAAAATGGCGGCCGAAAAAAGGGCGTGGTTTTGGATAGTGTCTATTGCCCGCCCTGAAGACACTTCTGAGGGTACCTTCATAGCACAGCCGGTGAGGGAAGCAACAAGCTGCACGCTGTATACGTATGCCCTTTATCGCCTTTCAGAGCCTAACACTCGTACGTCCTCAAGTTTGGTGTAAGGGCTGGGAGTAACTTTAGTCTGTATTACTAGGATTGCTTAGTGTTGCTTGCTCGCTTGCCAGTGTTGCTAGTTGCTTTTGTCTCGGCCAAGGGTTCGCAACTCCCTGAAATCTCGTACAGGCTCCTTGAAATCTGAAATATTTAAAATCGGCGGTTTCTCCGTATTTTTCCGGATATTGATGTTACACGAAGCAACGTAATTATAAATACATAGAGATCTAATCAAAAATTCGAAATACAAGCTGAAATCTTACCCTAAAATCTTGAAATCTTTTGAAGATTTGAAATCTCGTACAATATTTTTGAGAGTTGCGGGCCCTTGGTCTCGGCCTACTCTTCAGTATGTATTCAATTTATATTATTAGTCTTCTGTAAATGTGTTTGCATGCAACTACTATTATATCTACAGAATTAGACATCAGTCCTGAACACAGAGGAGTGGCTGTGATTGTTGGTAACAGTTATACACGGAAAGGTGTCATACAAAGTCAGAGGCAGCTGCTACCACTGCCGAATGCTCCAATGGGGGATACACGGTCGATGAAGGAAGCGTTTGATTATCTAAAATTCTATACCATGGTGAAGCATGATTTGACTCAAGATGAATTAATATCACTTTCACATTCCCTGGCTACTTGTCCTCTTCCTAAATCTTGTCAACGATTTGTGCTGACCTTCTCTGGTCATGGAGGCGATGGCTTTATATATTCTGAAGATGAAAAGAGAGTAAAAGTCAATGACATAGTTACGGCTTTTACTCCACCAAACTGTAATAACTCTTTGGTTGGTATTCCTCGACTGTTTTTCTTTGATACCTGTAGAGGTGATTTAGAGGATCAAGGGATTAGACCACGCGGAGGAGATGAGAAATGGCAATCTAAAATTCCTAGTACTGGGGATATATTGATAGCCTATGCAACAACTGCAAGATACAAGGCATTTGAAGGGACTGATGGAGGTTTCTGGACCAGTGTATTAGCTAAGAAACTGGTCTCATCTTTTGACAGTATATATGATGTACTGACAGAGGTTAACGGGGAACTCATTGATAAGATAAGAATCATGCAGGGACCTGGATTTCAGCAACCTGAGTTATTGGGAAGACTTAACACAACTGTTCGTTTGCTACACGAATCAGGTAAAACACCGATACGTAGGCAATATAGACATATTACCTGCATGATCTTCCATATATAGGTCAACCACAAAAGCTAATGCCATTGGTAGAGAATTTACAGTCCTCTGTTGATCCTTTGGTCTTAGGCCAATCACCACAGGGTAAAGGTGGTTTCAAGAGCCCAAAGAGCAAACTGAATGAATTGTGTCAGTCATTAAAGTTTTCTTCTCCAATATACCAAAAATCTGAAGATGATATGGTCATCACAGTGTCTATCACGATTGAAGGACAAGAAGTTCACTATCCTTATACTAGTGAACAAACAATGTCCACAAAGAAGTATATCAAACAGGGTGAAGAAAATGCTGCAGAAATAGCTTTCACAGAGTTGACCAAACTATACGGGACTTGTATATCTAACACGCCACCACAACGTACTCATGAACAATCAGGTAAGCAGCTTTATATAGCTGGCTAGCTATGTATCTGTAGTTTACTCCTCTTGGTATTTTGCTGTTAGATAAAACTTTACCACATCCTTCAACAATACCTGAACTACAGAATACACACAGTTGTCCTGGTGAAAATGGTAAGAAGTTGTTCACATATAGTAGAACAACTTGTATATGTGGCATATATGTTGTAGGCAGTCCCGGCAAAAAATCCAAATCCCAGTTAAATGAGCTGTTTCAAAAATACGGTATCACTGATAAAAACTATTCTTCAACTGATGATGTCACTGATGGTAATGTCCACAACTACAGAGCTACACTCACATACACTGTTCATGGGAAAAAGTATCAGTACGAGAGTCGTGGTGTGTTTGGTAGAAAACAAGATGCTGAGGAAGACACAGCACAACAAGCACTTTGTCAGATAGAACAACAACAACAACAACAAAGGGAATTTGTTTGTAGGGGAGGAGGGGCTAAAGCTAATCACTATAAGCAACTGTTGAAGGAAAGATATTGCGATGAACGACATCTCTCAGTACCACAATATACCACTGAAAGTACTAGTGGAGGATTTGTGTCAACTGTAAATGTTCCACAATACAAACCAGTAAGAGGACCAGTATGTAATAGTAAGAAAGAGGCTGAACAACTTGCTGCAATGGAGGCATTAAGACAACTTAAAATATAGAAAGTGTATATATAATACCTGCATGCAAGCTATATATTAAGGTGTTTGTGTTTTATACGGTTGATCTGATTTATTAGCCCACACTGATATAGCTGTATACATGCGTTAGTCACTAGGCTAGTATTCATGGGCAGCAGACGGTATGCCTTGCTTGAGGATTATGACTTGTGTAAAGTACACTGGGTCGCAACAGTCACGTGATGTGATCAGTAGAGGGTGATAAACTTTGATGAAAGGGTGTAGCTACTGATTCTGGAATGTGTCACGTGATTTTGAAAATGGCTGAAAGAGGTCGAGGTTCGTTACACACGGGCACTTGTAGTCTCGTACCCAGACCTCTTTTTTGCCTTTTTATCTTTTCCCGTCGGCAAACGAAAAGAGAAAAAGTGGTCTGGGCACGAGACTACACGGGAACGGGGTTACCCATTCCCGCCACTGGTACTATATAAATAATTTGCAGTAGTAGCAAGCAGTGATTATTATATAATGGATACTATACGCATAGGAAGTGATCGACCTTCATTAAATGATTTATATGATCACGTGGTGATAAAAGCTGCAGACAAATGGAAAGACCTCGGAGTGAACTTACTGCCGCAATCTGACCAAGAAAGAATGTTAAAAGTAATAGCAGCAGATAATCCTCGTGACGTTGTCAGTTGCTGTAAATGTGTTCTTGAGAAATGGCTGGATACAACTACCGATGCTACATGGAATCAGTTGATAAAAACTCTCAGGATTCCTAGTATTCAGTTAGATTATTTGGCTGGTCACCTTGAACAGATGTTGATCACAGAATGTAAGTCTATGCTAGAATCACAATAATCACATCAGAGTTCGGAATAACAATCAGACATTTTCCAAATAAATATAGTTATTACTGAGGGGTCTGTCACTCACTGAAATCTTGTATGCCTTTGCCTGAAGTCATGACATCAATTGACTCACAACTCAGTAAACTCAGCAGAAATAGGTATACCTTTCAAATGCAGCTCAAATCTCGTACACAATTTCGAAGAGTGACAGACCTCTTGGTTATTACCAAAAACTTGCAAAAGTGTTCCAACCCTTCCAACTACTCATTTAACACTAGACTGATTTACATATGAAAAAAGATTATTAATGCCATGCATTTGTCCATGTAATGTTCCATTGCTTGCTTTGAACTCTGAACTCTACACATGATCCATAAATTGAATGCTTGAACTCAACTCTAACCCTGACCCTTTGTAATACTCTCTAATATAGCAGTCACAGATATTACTAGTGACTGTTCTATTAGGGAGCATTGATTAATAGTTGTGTTGTTCACAGTCTAGCTACTATCTTATTCATGAATAGTCCCAAACTCTATCATGATAGCGAGCACTATCTCAGAGCATCCAGTGGTGTAGCTAGGCTTGTGCCATTGTGCGGGCATACTCCAGTATTTGACTGTTCTATTAGAGTATATTGATCTGCATTCTGTTGACATGAGTGGGAGTTGGATGGGCACAGGCCCACCCATGGCTCGCCGCTAATTAACCATCAAAGCTTTAACCATGAAAGGCAACAAAAGTGCCTTAGAACTTATTTACGGTTTGTGATCATTATGAAGTATTATAAGGCTACAAAAGTCCATATACTACCACTACTACTACTACTACTATTATATGTAGCACTTTAATACATATACTGCATATCTGTACAGGTCTGACTTCTAAGCATAGGGGAGTGGCCGTGATAATTGGCAACAGTTATACACGGAAAGACGTCACACTCAGAGATAGCCAAAGGCAGCTACTACATCTACCCAGTTCACTTGCAGATGTGTACAAACTGAAGAAAGTCTTTGAATATCTACAGTTCTGCACTATTGTAAAATGTAATGTGACACAGGCAGAGATTTTAGAGTTGCTCCAGTTTCCACTGGCCCACAGCTTTGGTGCCCAAACTTGTCACCGATTTGTGTTTGCTTTCTGTGGCCATGGAGGTGCTGACTTTGTGTACTGTGAGGATGAAAAGTGCATTAAATTTAGCGACATTATTGAATTTGTTTCAAATTGCACTTCTTTAAAGAACGTCCCTAGATTATTTTTCTTTGACATCAGTGGAAATGCCGGAACTATTCCATGCATGGAGAACAACAATTGGCAATCACAGATTTCTACTGTCGGTGATGTTTTAGTGGCATTTTCAACTAGCACAGGCTACCAGGCACTAGAGAGTAATGAGGGCAGTCTATGGACCAACATACTAGCTACCAAGTTGATCACATGTGCTACAGATATGCATGAAGTTGTAATGGAGGCCAACGAAGAACTTGTTACCACCATACAGTCTAGGGGGATTCCTCGCTTACAGCAACCAGAATTGTTTGATAAACTTAGTACAACTGTTAATTTGTTAGATGAATCAAGTAAGAAGAATATTAAAAGTTTAGTTATTAGTATACAACTCCCAATTGTACTGGGAGGTTCATAATAGTGACCATCTGAAGTGGGACAACCACAAGCTATTATAGTAAAGTTAACTATACCGCCGGTGTACAGTAAGTTACTTCTAAAGGGGAAAGTTTAATGTATAATATTTGCTGTTGTATTAACTGTACGGTTCTCACACTATTCTATAATCATGATTAAAACTGCAAAGCTAGTCATGATGTGACTTACAAAAGTTCTCAAAGCTTATACATGTAGCTACATGTCGAACATTATAATAGAGCATTTCAATGAACATCCAGTGATGTGTGTTATTATTAGTACAAAGCTTATGAGTATATATGGATATAAAAGCTGTCATTTTGCATCCTTGTTGAGACACAGATTTAAGGGCATTCCACAACTCTCTGCTCATTACTGGATGTTCAGTCTAGCCTTTATTTATATTTTTATGTTAATGTGTAGATAACCTAAGTGGACAGTCTAAAAACAAGCTTGATTTTTGGGAGCTGCTACAAATTCCTGGTCCAAATTCATTTATTAAGAGTAAAGAATCACCAGAGACCTTCCAGAGTCACCCTGTTGAAGTACCTAAGTCTGAAATGGAAAAGGAAAGCCATCAACAATTAGGTTAGTGAAATATATTACATCCTAATCATGTGGGCCCATAAGTCTTGAATGTTGTATTTTATTATTTGACAAATAACAAATATTTGTATGATATTTACAATTAGTTGTTTCATCTGTTTTATACAAAACTAGATGACAGTTCAGGTGATGGTCGTAAGAAGTCTTCAGCTCCAACATCCTCGCACAGCTTACCTGCTCAAAAAGCACAAATGAAGATTAGCTGTTACATATTTGGTGAGACTGTTGGTCATGGATCATTTGGGAAGGTCAAAATGGCCAAACACGAGTTCACTGGACATCAAGTAGCCGTGAAGATATTGAACAAGGATAAGATTAGGGATGTGCATATGGCGGAAAAGATTCAACGTGAAATACTGATATTGAAACTCTTACATCATCCACACATTATCAAGTTATATGAGGTTATCCCGACAGCAACCGATATCTTCTTGATACTAGAATATGTTGCTGGAGGTGAATTGTTTGAGTACATTGTGCAACATGGCAAGTCAACGGAGAAAGAAGCTAGATTCTTCTTCCAACAAATCATTGCAGGTAGGGAGTCTAGGGACAGCTAGCTATAGAGAAACCATATTGTCTTGTTGTTAATGAAGGGGCATAGCACTGGTATAAGTATGTGTGCAAACTCTTTAACCTCAACATATTAGGTGTGGACTATTGTCATAGACACAAGGTTGTACACAGGGACCTTAAACCAGAAAACATCTTGCTGGACTCCAATAATCAGGTAGTTCACAATCAGTAGTGTTATGAGTACAGTAGATTGTGTCTTGTTGGAAGAGCTAAATTTTCAATTTCATACTTGCTAGCTATATAGCTGTTTCATTGCACAATTGAATTTCATCATTATTTTTAGGTAAAAATTGCTGATTTTGGACTCTCCAATATCATTAAAGATGGTGAACTTCTGAAGACCAGTTGTGGTAGTCTAAACTATGCTGCACCTGAAGTAGTCTCCAGAGAGGTGAGCTGACCTAATACTATAGATTACGATTAACACAGGTCTCCCTATAGGATACAGTGTAATAATAGCTCTAACATCTCTTCTCTTATATGTGTTACAGTGCAATAGTAGAATTCCTGGATACTGATATTTTTATCCCGTAGTTGTACGCTGGTCCAGAGGTGGATGTCTGGAGTTGTGGTATCATTTTATTTACTTTGTTGTGTGCCTATCTACCATTTGATGATCAAAATGTTACGGCTCTCTTCAAAAAGATCAAGGCGGGCCACTTCAATATCCCTACCTATCTCAGTCAGGAGACTGTAGATCTTGTGATGTCAATGCTACAGGTTGATCCAATCAAACGTATCACTATTCAGCAGATAAAAGATCACGAGTGGTTCCAGCAAGATCTTCCTGAACATCTGTTTCCTCAAAAAGATCTAGACAATACAAGTGATACGATTGATCCAGCGGTTATCAATGAGGTATGTCAGAAGCTTGGGGTCAAGATGGAGGAGGTTGTGGCAGCTATGCAAAGCGGTGACCCCCACAATCAACTAAATGTCGCATACCATCTGGTTCTTGATAACATGGCAATGGCTCCTCCAGAGGCAGCATCTTCCACATCAACAACAGAATGCAACTCCACTATACAAAGCAAGGTATTGTCATCTGTCAAGAAACCATACAAGCCTCCAAAGCCTCATTGGCCACTGTATACATCATATACAGCGCACACTCCCAGACTGTACCCTGCTGGTTTTAAGAGATCCTTGTGGCACTTGGGCATTCAATCCCATAACCAACCACTGGACATAATGGAGGGAATATTCCACAAAATGAAAAGACTGAATTTTTACTGGAAGACCATCACTCCGTATCATGTACTGGTAAAATACGATTTACCTAATAAGGAGAACTTGACAATCAAACTTGACCTTCAATTGTATCGGATGGACAGGAGAAATTATCTGCTGGATCTTAAAAACACAATGCCGAGTGTTTTAAATGAAAATAGTGGGTCAGTAGGTGAACTTGTTAGTAGGCATGGCATAGAAGATGGACCAGAAAATGTTTTGCTTCAAAGACATTGTACCATGGAGTTTTTTGAAATAAGCTCTCTGTTAATCAAAGCATTATTGCAATAATCAAAAGTGTAAATAATTTAATACAGTGCAATAAATTATATCAGTTGTAAATCAATCTAGTTATAACAAATGTTGTAGTTTTAGCTACTGTACTAACTAATAGTAACTAGCTACCAGATCATGTGATCATGCAATATTGAGGTGTTTTCATGGGTGCCAAATGAATCAAGCTGGCTCTATATAGCTAGTCATATATAACTGCAGAATGATCACCTGATTGTGCGTCTGCATGTTGTAATCGAGCTGTTGGTAGCTACTGTAGTGAGGGACAGGAAATCTCGGGAAATTTAACACACAGTGCAGTGTAGGAAATGCAGATTATAGGACCCTACTCAGTAGCTGGCTGTGTCTAGCTAGCTACAGTGTTCAGAGCGCCGGACACTGACCCACATATTTAAATAGTTTCATTGGAAAATCAGTAGTCAGTTTTGTGTTTGGTCAGATAATGCATGGCCCGGGTTAGTCTCGTGAACCAGACCAGGGGACGCTAATTATAATCTCCAATCGATAAGCGCCACCTCGAGGAAATTGTCTGGTTCACGAGACTATATGCATGGGTGTATTTATCAATTACGTAGTGTCAGTCTCACGTGGCATAAAATGGCTGAAAATCAACCCGAAGGAAGCGCGTCACACATTAACGCGACTGGTAAAGTAGCCAGCAATTACTCTGTATAATGATTTATTCTTTTAAATGATTATATATTGTATAGGGAATGATCGACCATCATTAAAGGACCTATATGATCACGTAGTGATGAAGGTTGCAGATAGATGGAAAGATCTCGGAGTACAACTGCTGCGATCTGATCAAGAAGGAATGTTAAATATAATCGAAGCAGATCATCCTCATAGTGTTGTTAGCTGCTGCAAGTGTCTTTTTGGAAAATGGCTGAACGCTACTGAAGATGCTTCATGGAATGTGTTGATAAAAGCTCTTAAGAGTCCTAGTGTTCAATTAGATTATTTAGCTGGTCAGCTTGAGAAGATGTTGATCACAGAATGTAAGATTTATATGACTGCAAGTTTTTTAGAGTATACGGGGGTTCTGTTGCATGGGACATTCCGAGGGGTCCATAACAAGCTTAAAATCTTGTAGGTTAGTTGCACGGCAGCTGATGAATTTATACGCTCTTGGAAGTTTAGGTGATCAATCACTTCTGAAATATTTCACTCCCAATATTAGCTACCGTATTAAGTACCATGTACCATACAGCAGGTTTTATCTGTAAGGTCCTAGAAATGGTATCATGAGCTTGCAAATTTTTGTGAAAGATAACTTAACCGACAATTTTCTTCTAGATACGTATCCCGCTACTGTTGTGCCTTTACACTTGGCAATACATAGCAAACGGTAGTCTCGAGTAGCCAGACTAATTTATGTGCCAGCCGTGCACTTATTTTGTTCCAATTTTTAGTGGTAAGCAAAGCATCGTGGTGTTATGTGTATCGTAGTAACAAAGCAGTTCTTCTCCGATAGCACTAGCTAGTACTTGATCAGACCTCCTTGTAAACATGTATCCTCTAATTAAAGGGTCAATTGTGTAGGATTCAACCTCAGATTCCATTACATGTGCAACATGCACAATGGTATACAAAATCTAGTAGCTAGGTGATTTTTCTTGTTGCAGACCCCTCGGGGCATTCCAGAATTATGTGAACGTGTGTGAAGCTAGAATTTCCTTTTGTTGCAAGTGGATAAAATATTGAGTGTTAAAACAGTGATCTCTCTCAGAGTGCGTGTATCATATAAACACATAGTATCATATAGAGGGAACTTTGGTGGGAGCAAACTTTGGCAAATTCATTACAAAAACATATTTGGTGAAATAAACTTTGGTGAATTTATCCATTTCTCCGAGCAAAAGATTTTACCATGCAAGAACGTTATTAAAATAAATGACAGTTCAGTGCTAATGAGTTGCGCAAACTGCTGGGACTAGCTCCGCAGCTATAGCCATGCAAGATATATGCTAGGCTACATGTGCAGGTTTAACCCAGTGCATGGCAGTGAAAGTAACTCCAGCCAGAGTTTTTTGTGTAGGATTAATGCGATCACTTAAAATGACAGCCCTGCACAAAGAGGGCGTGTCCCTCGAGATTTTTGCTAGCTGTGTCTAAATATATATGTAGTGATGTCACTACCAGATGAAAGAAGATTTTTAAACTATATCTTTTGTTATAGGTTTTTATAATATATTTCATGTTTATTTCACACAACGAGCCTTGTATGAAAAGAGGGTGTGGCATCGAGGGCTTTTCTTGCTATATATACATACTGTGGTTAGTCTTTATCCGGTGAAATTCATGCAGTTGGGCATGGACACTTCATACTTTTAAAGTCATGCGACCATAAATTTTGTTTGGGGAAACTTTGGCAAAATTATGGTCATTTGCCAAATTTGCCAACATTTCCCCCTGCCAAAGTTTCCCTCTATACGGTATTGCATGACATCATGTATATATGGCTATTCTGTTATAACTACATGACACCTATAGATGCCATGGTTTAGTAGCTAAGTGCATGTGTTGCTTTTGTAGCAGCTGTAACATCAACAGGTGTTGGACCTGCTTGTGAGAAATGGAGAACTATTCAACATATTGAAGTTCAATTTGCCAAGATGACAAACAGAATTAAGCGAGCATTAGTCAGTAACAATATTGATGTTGCTTTATTGATTGAACAACTGTGTGCCATTTCTGCTGTGAAAAATAAAAAAGTGCCACTGTTTGATGAAGATGTGTTTGAAAAAATAAAATCAATTGATGACTTTTGGAGAAAGTTAAGATTATTTTGGAACATTTTTGACTACGAGTTGTTACGGTATATTATTGAGATATCAGATTGTAGAGAGGCTCAGGCAATCTTTGAAGAATTTTTGTCAAGAATCGATCCTTCAGCAATTGAAGATGCAGATCTGGTACTTTACTGTAGTAAAGAGCATCAAGAAGGATCACTAAAGCCTGTGTTGAGGATTAAAGTGAAAACTGAAAAATGTACGTCAATCATCAAAGCAAGGGTTGAACAGTTAGTGTCAAAAAGATACAACTTGGAAAAATATGCTCTTCGATTTCAAGGCATCAAAGAGGGTTGCATTGAACTGCTCTATTATGTTTCAAAACCACTGAAGTTGTATTTATTGCAGTTTAAAATTTCTGACAGGATCATTTTGGGAGAATTTCATGCTCATAATATCATCAGCCTTCACATTGATGAGTTTGAACTCATCAATACTACGGTGAGTAGCTATACCAGCATAGCCAGAATCAAACTAAGCTCAATAATTTGGCAGAGCCTAGCTACTTATAATTCATATTAAGGGTCAACTAATAGCTACTCATTATTTGGATACAAAAATAGGCAATCAATTACCGTAACAGCTGTTATTTTCACAGCACGAATCCCTAATATGGTCACTATTTACGATTTTATTTTCACAAATCCTTTTAGACATCTCAGCACTGAAGTCAAGCTGCACGTGGTATTCCGTAATCTTCAGAATTATATTTTCACGGACCAATAGCTTTTTCATGAAATTCATGAAAATAATGTCCTGTGAATAAAATAACGGTTATAGTATTCTTTTGCTGTTTTCAGTGGTGTGTATATGGAACAAATTTAACTAATTTTAAGGTGGTTTATGATCACTATAATAGCAGTAGCTAAGTGAAGTAGTAATCATAAATCATATCATTTTATTAGAACATAGCTAGCTACTGACTTGTCTATGATACTTAAAAGAATATTCGAATTATTCATTGAAATCAAAGAGAATTAAAATTGCTATTCTTTGAGCCTTAATTCATATTATATAATTTTCCTATGGTGCCGGCCAGGGCATAGCAAACATTTGGCAAGCTGCTAGGTCCTGCTGTAGATACACCACTGTAGTACACGCCAATAATAGCTACAGTTAGCCACTACCTTCATTTTACTATAGTTATGTGGCTAACTATTATTGTGCTAATCTTTGTTGCTGTAAATCATGATGCACGATTAATCACATACAAGCTAGACATGTTATTTATATTAGAAAGTATATAGTTATCTATGCCTTTATTTATTTTAGAATGAAATATTCAGAGCGTCGGTATATCCAAAGGAAGACACAACAATTACAGGTAGTTAGTATTATGTAACTATACGTATAATGCTAAACAAAAACACCTTGGCTGTAAAGACAGTGAGAGGTCATGCAACCAGAAGTAGCATTGTAATGATTATAAGTGACCAAAAAACTTTGATCAAGACTCACGGTAGTGAGTCGTGAGGCCAAGAAGAAGCGCAGCAATGCGACACTGAGTGAGTTATTTACATATAGCACCACCCTCAAATTTGCAAACACTCTAGCTAAGCCGCTATGAAAGCTATCACTTAGTTAATACAGACCCACAACATTCTTACTATATAGAATCAACAAACCGAGAATCCGCTTTGTTCCTTGTATATTTTGGCTACAGGCCAATAGCGATGTTCATAGCTGAGGTAGCACACTTCTTCCATAGGTTTGCTATACAAACTAGACCACCAAAGTTTTGGCCGCATTCCGTAAAATATAATTTTACGGTTTGCGCGAGCCTCTAGTTTACGTACATGAGGCATAACAACACGGAAAAACTTAAACAGCTTCGACTTTTGCATAAGGCCCATTAAGTCCTGACAAGAAACCAGGGTTGAAACTGGTCACAAGCGTTGACCCAGATGACCCATTGGCTTTAACTTGATGACCTGTAGGATAACCCAGATGTGACCAAGTTTAATCTGAGTCACATCACAATTAATTCGGGTCGTCACTGGCTAACACAATCACTATGGACTTATCTGGAACTGCTATAATAGAGATTTATACAGGTAATCCAGATTTGAAGCTTGACCTGGCGACCTCCATGACCCAGGGGAAAAGTGACCCACCCAACCCAGTTTCAACCCTGCAATTAATATAGCTAAATTTTGTATATAACACATCTGTGCTTATAGCTAAAGCTAGCTAGCTAGCTAATGCTAGCTATATGGCTATAGCTAAATATAGCTAAATATAGCTAAATATAGTGTTAGCTTTACATAATTTACAATATAATGTGCATATAACTATAGGATTGACTTCTGCACACAGAGGAGTAGCTTTGATCATCAGCAACAGTTATACAAGGGAAGATATCTCATTTAGTAATAATAATAGACTGTTACAACCTCTGAATAGTTCACTTAAAAATGCAAATAAACTAAAAGAAGCTTTTGAGCATCTAAAGTTCTGCGCCATTGTGAAGTGTGATGTGATGAAAACCGAACTAATATCTCTTCTCACTTCATTCACAGATTATCTCCAATCTTATCATCAGTTTGTCTTTGCTTTCTTTGGCTATGGAGAAAACGACACTGTGTACTGTGGAGATGAAAACAGTATCAATGTTAATCAAATTATTGCTTCAATTTCAAGCGATGTTCCTCGATTGTTTTTCTTTGATGTTATTGACAGTGCAGGATTTATTATGAACGAGACTGACAAAAAATGGCATTCCAAAATGGATGACACTGAAAATGTTTTAGTTGCATTTGTGACTACCATGGAGAGCAAGGCATCGGAGAATAGTCCCTGGGCTAGCTTGTTGGCTAAGAAGCTAATCACATCTCGTGATGCCGATATATTTGATGTAATAATGGAAGTCAATGAAGAACTTATTGAAATGCAGGTAGAAGATGTGCAACTATCAGAGCTAATTAGTACACTAAATCCAACTGTTATAATATAGCTAGCTGGCTGTATATATAGCTACATGATTTTTAAATATCAAAATGGATGTGATTGATTTTAATGTAGCCGTGTTTATACACATGGTGAGCTGATGGCTAGTCACTATATATGGACATGCTATGCTTTTAAACATGCAAATTTTATAGATAATAGCTAGCTATCTATAGTACACAAAGCACGACCATGCACCGTACTAGACTGTCTGATTCCCTCTTTTTAAAATTATTTACTGACATGATGCTTCTTTTTGTATGCATGCTAAAGTCTCAAAGTTACAAGATCACTAGTCTGAGATCTACTATCGACCAACTGAAAGTCTCTAGAAAATTCACATGCACAACCAATTGAAAATGGCTGCTACTATATAGCTAGTCTACTATACCCATTTAACTTCCATGCACAGTTGACAACTTAGCTACTTGCTGTCTCAAGTGGGCCAGCTAGGTATTGCTTCTGATTCTAAACCTATTGAAAAGGGATCACTATATACCTGATGAATTTAAATGTCGTGATGTATATATATATGGGCTACCATGCAGAGAGTACCAATGGCACTTTCAGGTCTGAAAGGATTATGATGAAATTTGATTTGGATACTGTTGTTGCTACTTTATAAATAAACTAAATAGTGAAATAAATTACACAACAATTAGAGACAGCTTTAGACTGCATGGGCATGCATGCATGCAAATACAGGCAGAATCAAACCCGTTCTCAACTGTACCTTTATTAATAAAACTAAATTGGGCTATAGCTATATAGCTAATGTTATATATATAATTTATAATGTTAATCTATACAAGTAAAAGTTTAAAATTGTTAGTGAAGGATTGATTAATTAATAGTGCATGAGTATAATATACCATGCACCTCCTCTAGCTATATAGCTAGATCTGTCATATAATGATTAATAAGAAGGATTTGATCACTAAGTTTGTTACAATTATGAAGACACGCACATATAGCTAGTTAGATTGCATGTATATAGCTATATAAGTCAATTTGTAGACTCGAATTACTGTATCTTGAGTAGTTATAGCTGAAGAGTTATACTGGATATAGATTGAATACTGAGTTGAAAACATATATAACTGAAGTAGCTAGGCCGGTCAAACTCTGTAACTCCCTTTTGGTGATGGTTTTACGGAGAGTACAGCGGTCACCCCTGCATCGATCGTTGTTCAAGTAATAAAGCTAATTCTTTTCATTATTTGCAGCTGCATGCAGGTGACATTCAAGTAGTTAAAAATGATTTTAGGCTAGGCAAAGTTGATTTACATAATACTATAGATTACGATTAACAAGTAGCTCGAACAGGTACGTCTTCCTATAGGATACAGTGTAATAATAGCTCTAACATCTCTTCTCTTATATGCATGTGTTACAGTGCAATAGTAGAATTCCTGGATACTGATATTTTTATCCCGTAGCTGTACGCTGGTCCAGAGGTGGATGTCTGGAGTTGTGGTATCATTTTATTTACTTTGTTGTGTGCCTATCTACCATTTGATGATCAAAATGTTACGGCTCTCTTCAAAAAGATCAAGGCGGGCCACTTCAATATCCCTATACCTATCTCAGTCAGGAGACTGTAGACCTTGTGATGTCAATGCTACAGGTTGATCCAATCAAACGTATCACTATTCAGCAGATAAAAGATCACGAGTGGTTCCAGCGAGATCTTCCTGAACATCTGTTTCCTCAAAAAGATCTAGACAATACAAGTGACACGATTGATCCAGCGGTTATCAATGAGGTATGTCAGAAGCTTGGGGTCAAGATGGAGGAGGTTGTGGCAGCTATGCAAAGCGGTGACCCCCACAATCAACTAAATGTCGCATACCATCTGGTTCTTGATAACATGGCAATGGTTCATCCAGAGGCAGCATCTTCCACATCAACAACAGAATGCAACTCCACTATACAAAGCAAGGTATTGTCATCTGTCAAGAAACCATACAAGCCTCCAAAGCCTCATTGGCCACTGTATACATCATATACAGCGCACACTCCCAGACTGTACCCTGCTGGTTTTAAGAGATCCTTGTGGCACTTGGGCATTCAATCCCAGAACCACCCACTGGACATAATGGAGGGAATATTCCACAAAATGAAAAGACTGAATTTTTACTGGAAGACCATCACTCCGTATCATGTATTGGTAAAATACGATTTACCTAATAAGGAGAACTTGACAATCAAACTTGACCTTCAATTGTATCGGATAGACCAGAGAAATTATCTGCTGGATCTTAAAAACACGATGCCGAGTGTTTTAAATAAAAATAGTGAGTCAGCAGATGAACTTGCTATTAGTAGCCATGGCATAGAAGATGGACCAGAAAATGTTTTGCTTCAAAGACATTGTACCATGGAGTTTTTTGAAATAAGCTCTCTGTTAATCAAAGCATTATTGCAATAATCAAAAGTGTAAATATTTAATACAGTGCAATAAATTATATCAGTTGTAAATCAATCTATCTAATTTTACCAGTTAGCTAGGCACTGGAAGGAATAGTTATACACAGAAGGGGTTAGCCTGTAGAATGTGCTTACCTAAAGCCATGGGAACCTATTAGAATCAAATGGGGTAGGACAACTATTAAATTTTTAATTTGAAGAAACTGAAAAACCCACTCCAAGGGTGGGACTCGAACCTGCAGGCCACCCAGATTCCTGCCAAATGTAGTTTTAGCTACTGTACTAACTATAGTGCTCTCTGTATAATTATATAGTAACTAGCTACCAGATCATGTGATCATGCAGTCATTGCATCATGAGGTGTTTTCATGAGTGCTAAATGAATTCTATATATAGCTATAACTGCAGAATGATCACCTGATTGTGTACGTCTACGGCATGTATTAAATTGAGCTGGTGGTAGCTCGGTAGCTACTGTAGTGAGGGACAGGAAATTTATATCAATTGTTGACTGGTTCACAGTGCAGTGTAAGAAATGCAGCAGAAATGGATTATAGGACCTCGGTAGCTGTGTCTAGCTAGCTACAGAGCTCAGAGCGCCGACACCCACATAGTTTTGGCAAAATCAGTAGTCAGTTTTGTGTTTGGTCAGATATAATGCATGGCCCAGGTTAGTCTCGTGAACCATACCAGGGGACTCCAATCGATAAGCGCCACCCTCGAGGAAATTGTCTGGTTCACGAGACTATGTATGGGTGTGTACACGTCAGGCGTGGCATAAAATGGCTGAAAGTCGAGCTGAAAGTCAATCTGAAGGAAGCGCGCCACACATTAACGCGACTGGTAAAATAGCCAGCAATTAGTCTATATTATATATATTGTATATATACGTATAGGGAATGATCGACCATCATTAAGGGATTTACATGATCACGTATTGATGAAGGTTGCAGACAAATGGAAAGATCTCGGAGTACAGTTACTGCCATCTGACCAAGAAAGAATGTTGTGTATCATCGAAGCAAATCATCCTCATGATGTTGTTAGCTGCTGCAAGCGCGTTTTTGACAAATGGCTGGACGTCACTGAAGATCCAAGATGGAATATGTTGATAAAAGCTCTTAATAGTCCTAGTGTTCAATTAGATTATTTAGCCGGTCAGCTTGAGAAGATGTTGATCACAGAATGTAAGACTTATATGACTGCAAGTTTTTTAGAGTATACGGGGGTTCTGTTGCATGGGACATTCCGAGGGGTCCATAACAAGCTTGAAATCTTGTAGGTCAGTTGCAGCTGATGAATTTATACCCTCTTGAAAGCTCAGGTAATCAATCACTTCTGAAATATTTCACTCCCAATATTAGCTACCGTATTAAGTACCATGTACCATACAGCAGGTTTTATCTGTAAGGTCCTAGAAATTTGTGAGGCGTCACGAGCTTGCAAATTTTTGTGAAAGAACTCTTTAACTTAACCGACAATTTTCTTCTAGATGCGTATCTTGCTACTGTTGTGCCTTTACACTTGGCAATAGCAAACGGTAGTCTCGAGTAGCCGGACTAATTTATGTGCCAGATTTTGTTCCAATCTTTAGTGCTAAGCAAAGCATCATGGTGTTATGTGTATCGTAGTAACAAAACAGTTCTTCTCCGATAGCACTTGCTAGTACTTGGTCAAACCTCCTTGTAAACATGTATCCTCTAATTAAAGTGTCAATTGTGTAGGATTCAACCTCAGATTCCATTACATGTCCAACATGCACAATGGTATACAAAATCTAGTAGGCGATTTTTCTTGTTGCAGACCCCTCGGGGCATTCCAGAATCATGTGAACGTGTGTCAAGCTAGAATTTCCTTTTGTTGCAAGTGGATAAAATATTGAGTGTTAAAACAGTGATCTCTCTCAGAGTGCGTGTATCATATAAGCACATAGTACCATAAAGTAGTGCATAAACGAATGTCAAATTTTAACATTCGAACATTCTTGAATTTCAATTCTGAATGTTTCAAAACCCACACAATTAATGGATTTTTAATGTACTAACTTGTATTTAATGACAATTTTAAGGTTAAAGTTGGCTAAAGGATGCATAACTCACAAAATTACAGTAAAAATAAGTAATTTATACTGAATTTGGGCATCAAATAGCAAAACAAATGTCAAATGTTAAAATTTACCAATGAATGTTACTTAAACGAATGAACATTCGAATGTTAGAACATTTGTTTATGCTCTACCATATAGAGGGAACTTTGGCGGAGGCAAACTTTGGTGAATTCATTACAAAAACATATTTGGTGAAATAAGCTTTGGCGAATTTATCCATTTCTCTGAGCAAAAGATTTTACCATGCAAGAACGTTATTAAAATAAATGACAGTTCGGTGCTAATGAGTTGCGCAAACTGCTGGGACTAGCTCCGCAGCTATAGCCATGCAAGATATATGCTAGGCTGTGCATGCATGCATGCAGGTTTAACCTTAAAGTCATGCGACCATAAATTTTGTTTGGGGAAACTTTGGCAAAATTATGGTCATTTGCCAAATTTGCCAACATTTCCCTCTGCCAAAGTTTCCCTCTATACGGTATTGCATGACATCATATATATGGCCATTCTGTTATAACTACATGACACCTAGCTAAACCAAAGAGGTGCCATATACCATATAGCTGAAAATTTTTGAGGGATAAAATTTTCGTTGATAAGGCTTTAGTAAAATTTTCGCGAATAAATTTTTGAGGATGAGCTACTTACCATATTATTCTCTTTTAAGTAAGCAAAAATTCGAGGATATTAATTTTTGAGGATAGAACAAAATCCGCGAAAACCTTGAAATTTTTGTCCCTCGAAAATTTCCAACGATACAGTAGTTTAGTAGCTAAGTGCATGTGTTGCTTTTGTAGCAGCTGTAACATCAACAGGTGCTGGACCTGCTTGTGAGAAATGGACAACTATTCAACATATTGAAGTTCAATTTGCCAAGATGACAAACAGAATTAAGCGAGCATTAATCAGTAACAATATTGATGTTGCTTCGTTGATTGAGCAACTGTGTGCCATTTCTGCTGTGAAAAATAAAAAAGTGCCACTGTTTGATGAAGATGTGTTTGAAAAAATAAAATCAATTGATGACTTTTGGAGAAAATTAAGGTTGTTTTGGAACATTTTTGACTACGAGTTATTACGGTATATTATTGAGATATCAGATTGTAGAGAGGCTTGGGCAATCTTTGAAGAATTTTTGTCAAGAATTGATCCTTCAGCAATTGAAGATGCAGATCTGGTACTTTACTGTAGAGAAGAGCATCAAGAAGGATCACTAAGGCCTGTGTTAAGGATTAAAGTGAAAACTGAAAAATGTACGTCAATCATCAAAGCAAGGGTTGAACAGTTAGTGTCAAAAACACACAACTTGGAAAAATATGCTCTTCGATTTCAAGGCATCAAAGAGGGCTGCATTGAACTGCTCTATTATGTTTCAAAACCACTGAAGTTGTATTTATTGCAGTTTAAAATTTCTGACAGGATTATTTTGGGAGAATTTCATGCTCATAATATCATCAGCCTTCACATTGATGAGTTTGAATTCATCAATACTACGGTGAGTAGCTACACCAGCATAGCCAGAATCAACTGAAGCTCAATAATTTGGCAGAGCCTAGCTACTTATAATTCATATTAAGGCTCTAATAGCTACTCATTATTAGGACACAAAAATAGGCAATCAATTACCGTAACAGCTGTTATTTTCACGGTACTTATATTTCACGAATCCCTAATGTGGTCACTATTCGCGATTTTATTTTCACGAATCCTTTTAGACATCTCAGTACTGGAGTCGAGCCACACGTGGTATTCCATAATCTTCAGAATATTCATGATTATATATTCACGGACCAATAGCTTTTTTGTGAGATTTGTGAAAATAACACCTTGTGAATAAAACAGCGGTTACAGTATTCTTTTGCTGTTTTCAGTGGTGTGTATGGAACAAATTTAACTAAATTTAAGGTCACACACACATACACACACACACATACTCACACACACACACACACACACACACACACACACACACACACACACACACACACACACACACACACACACACACACACACACACACACACACACACACACACACACACACACACACACACACACGCACACGCACACGCACGCATGCACACGCACACACACACACACACACACACACACACACACACACACACACACACACACACACACACACACACACACACACACGCACGCACGCACACGCACATACACATATAGCTTCCAAACCAATTAACCAGATATACACGTTTAAAGTGTTCAGTAAATTTGTCCTACCAAATTGAAATTTGCTCAGCTAAATGGTCAAAAATTTGTTGACCTATGTAACCTGCTGACCCATTAAGGTTAAACCTACGTAGGTACCCGCAGGATGATCCAGCTTTTTAACTTCATTAAAAGTAAGAGACTATAGCTATAGCTACACATGGTAATTTTGGCAATAATAGAGCAGTTCCACATATTAGTTATGACTGCTATTATCAGAAGGTATTACAAAATAGGTCATGGTAATCCCTATAGCTTCCTTAATTACTTTTGACACCTTGTGCACTGCCTACTGTGCTGTATTTACTAACCACTGCATGTACTGTATTTTCTACTTGTTTCTGTATGGAAAATACAGTACACTTTTTGCTCTGATCCTTCCACGCAAAAGACATGCAATAATGACTATTGATGCGCAATAATATCGATAGTGTGATATATAGATTGCAGAGATCTATTATCTTGATATGATATAGATTATGATTATCGTGATATACATAAGACATTTAAACTTTGAAATTAATAAACATTTGTTAGTTAAAGTGGCTTGTGTTGACCACATACGTATTGTCCTTACTGTAAGTTTGTATTTTGATTTATATTTTGTTCTGGTGGTAGTACAAAATGATAATTATGTACTTTTCCTTAGACATGGTTGATAGATTCACAGAAAGAAACAACAGTTTCAGGTGATATAGCTAGCTAGCTACATTATTGTTGTTCATAATTTATAGCTATATATAATACAGAAGTATTGAACTCCCGTAATAGAATGGATTTAACACTTATGAAGAATTTAAATTATCATGCATTTAAGGTTCAACAATTATGATATCATTAGCTACTGAATGCAGTGTGTTCAGTCTAGCAATGCCAGACTACCATAACTATACGCTCACAAAATTATTATCAGTGGGTAGCTTACTGTATAGTATATATGTTCATGCACAGATTCTGTTAGTAAGCAGACAGTTGTGTTGAGTCTGCCAAACAGTTGTGGTTGCTGCCTATTAAAACTGCTGACAAAAGTTGTACTTGCATGTAGCAAAAAGTTCTTCATTGGTTTCCACTATTACACTACGTATATCCTGAGGGGATGTAACTAACTTCTTAGCCAATATAACAGTCCACAGGCTACTACCTCTGCCATCCAAATATCTGTGACTTCCTGGAGATGTTGAAAATGCTACTATAACATTGTCAATAATTTTGGGCTGCCATTTTTCTGCAATAGATTTTGAACTCTGGCTAATTTCAAAGAAAAACAATTGAGGGATGTTCTTTAATGAATTGTGATTTGAAATGATATTAAGTATGACACTAACTTGAACAGCACTTCCATCCTCACGGTAAACCATGTTGTTATCTCCATGGCCATAGAATGTAAACACAAATCGGTGACAAATCTGCACATGAGGGTTGTGAGCCAATGATAGTAGAAATGATACAAGTTCAGATTTTGTCATATTATATTTTACAACAGTGAAGAACTTAAGATATTCAAAGGCTTGTTTGAGCTTATCTGCATCTTTAACTTCATTTAGTCTAGGTGCAGAATATAGTAGCTGTCTTGGACTAGGTGCTGCAACATCTGTTTCCATATAGCTGTTTGCAGTAATCACAGCTACTCCCCTGGGCTTAAAGTCAATCCTATTTAACAATATGTAATTACTAGCTAACTAGCTATATGGATTATCTATAGCTAACTATTAGCAAGAGATTACATAGCTACAAAGTGTCCAGCTTTACCAATTTTTCTTTTTTATATTTGAAAAAAGCAGTCTAGCAACGCCAGACTATACGTATATATAGGGATTTGGTCAATGCTATAGACTAGCTAAGTGTCTAACTAATAATAATAATAATAATAATAATTAGGGATTGATCTCTAACAATATGGGCTACTGCATGTAGCTACCTAATAGCTATACCATTCCAACTGGCTGCATGTGGGTAGCTATAGCTACAGATACAAATACTAGTCAAATCTACAAAACTTAATCCTATGGTTTATTTCCTGCCAAAGGTGGGATTAAATTTTATAGCATTTTAGCTACTATATGTAACAGCATAAGACCTTAATTGCATGGTATTTATGTGTTTATTATATAATGTGCAGGTCAACAACCAGATTATGGTGGTGTTGTTCCTGAGCGGATTCTTTTTTGGCGAAGTGGCAGTGATTTTTCAGATACATTATTATATCGTCAACAGTATCATGGTTAGTAGTTATACCTTTAGAAGTCTTGGTCATAATTGTCATATAACTGAATTGGTCATATAGCTATAGCTACATTAGACACACATTATAGCTAAGTGTGGTTTTATCAAATAAATAATTATAGGAGAAAGTTGCAACTTGTTATACATCATACAAATGCACTGCGTATAGTAGCTATAATCCTGTAAACCATCAGTTATATCAACGTCAAAGGCAAACGGCAAAGTCAAAGGGCTAGCTATATCAGCAGTACTTAATTCTCATGCATGTGGAGTAGCTAGCTATAGGCATTGCATGTGGCAATGTTTTCTTGCTCCTATGTTGCCATTTTTACAAATATGCACTAACCAAGGCATTTCATGAAAGTTGTTTGATAACAGCTTGCAGAATATTAGCTAGCTAGCTAGCTATGGCTACATTGATATGCAATGCTTCAACAGATTAGAATAAATAAAACACTATGCAGTGGAGTTACAAAGGACTGATAGATTGATTGATTTTATTAAAGCTATAGTGTAAACTGCTAATTATGGACCAAGTTTTACATTTATCAATGTAACTTTCTACAGGAATAGTCGATAAACTTCTAGTTTTCACGAACCAATTCAGTAATCCGTCCTCTTCATCTGACGAAAACTTGAGTCGCGTGCGATGACTTGATTACTGACAGTACGCTGTTGAAATAGCGCATGCAAATTGCCAGTTATCGACTACTTCTACGTATTATGGACCACACGTACATTTACCATAGTCTGTGGCTGTTCATATACACATGATCACCCTAACACCTTCATGGGTACATCACGTGACACCCCAAGGGTTCAGCCATCTTCATGCAAAATTCTTTAAATTCGCAAGTGTAATAATAGGGTTGTGAGCAAAAATGACTATATTTTAAGTATTTTACACAGTAAATAGATCACCAAGGGTAAGAGTGGCTATCACTATAATCCATGGTAACCAGCAGGACATTCTTCAAATGGTTTCTTTTGACAAAAAAGTTCCATTGTTGCTGTACTTCAAGTTTTGCCATTGTTAGTTGCCGCTTTCACTTCCAAGATTATAGCACCTCCATCGCTCAACTAGTGGAACCTTTCTACTGTTTACAGTGTAAATTCATCATGAGAAATTGTAGGTCCACACTGAAGCAACTTATTTACCTCCATGCTTCACTTCTGACAGACAGCATGCTGCACCAGTAGAGAACCTGAAGAACTAGCTACTGCCTAAATAGGCTATATCTTACACACTTACATTCTTAAACTGGTCCTTGGTGACACAGTTTTGTCAGGCTTAACATATCAAAACAAGGGCCAATAAGTTTCCGTATATGATAATAATCGAGTTAATATGTGGAATTTATAGTGGTCCATAAAAGCAGTGGTCGATAATTGGCAGGTTACGCTATAAGCTAGCTACCTAGTTATAAGATTATGCAAATTGTTTCAGGTGTGCTGCTAGCTGCAACTGGATCACCATTAGATTTAAGACATTCACGTTCATTAAGACCATCAATAGGCAGTCCTAGTAAAAAAGCCAAATCTCAACTGAACGAATTGTTTCAAAAATACAGGATCAATGCAAGTTATGATTCAACTGATGATGTCACTGATGGTAATGTCCACAACTACAGAGCTACACTCACATACACTGTTCATGGGAGAAAGTGTCGGTACGAGAGTCGTGGTGTGTTTGGTAGAAAACAAGATGCTGAGGAAGATGCAGCACAACAAGCACTTTGTGAGATAGAACAACAACTAAAGCAGCCCGGAGGAGTCTCCTACAAGTCATTGTTGAAGGAAAGATATTGTGATGAGCGACGACTCTCAGCACCACAATATACCACTGAAAGTACTAGTGGAGGATTTGTGTCAACTGTAAATGTTCCACAATACAAACCAGTAAGAGGACCAGTGGGTAATAGCAAGAAAGAGGCTGAACAACTTGCTGCAATGGAGGCTTTAAGACAACTTAAAATATAAACTGACATGGCTATTGCTATAATATTATAGCTTATCATAATAATTATTATGTTGTTAGTTTAATTGGTTGATCTACAATTTAGGCAACCAAGTTATATTCGGACATACAAATGGGCATAAATTGTCTTTCTGTTACTGATGATGCATATGATAGAATGTTGCATGATACTAAAGTTTGATATAGAGCTAAGTAGTTATATTGAATTTGTACATTAACGTCATGTCCATCTGCATGCTTGGTTTTAGCAGCTATAGTGTTGATCATACGCATGTACACATACATACGTAACTAATGCAGGCCGGCTGGTGTTGCTAAAAATGAACTTTTGGTTAAAATGCTGTTGTTGGTATACATGTAAAAATCACAGCAAAGTTTGTTGCACAGGCTCACTGGTGGTCATCATTCATTTACTATTATCTACATAGCCCTATAGTCACTGCATGGCATCTTCTCTTTGCTGGCTCCATGCAGTGATGGTTTACTGGGGGAACTCTTGAGGATGATGCAATAGAGAATTATTTGAACTTTGAACCAGCTAACTGTGTACCATCCTGTTGCAGCATTTCATCATTTTCATGTGATAATCATGTGACTTCCTTGTATGGTTGTATTTTACTATAAAAATAATGATATTCTGAGTATTGTTCAGAGTACAGTATACAGGCTATAATATTGAATCCCAATCACAAAGGTAGTCAGCCTGAGTTGAACAGACAATTTAGTGACAGTACTTTTTCATATATGAGTTTAGCTAGTACTGAAGATGTTGTCATTGGATCAGTTGGTAAGAGTTCTTTATAGGAGTCTAGCATTCAGTTAGCATTATTTCATGATGAGTGGCCAGCTTGAACATCTGATAATCATTGATCATGATTCTTTACACAGCTGGCCATAACTTACAAGACTCAATGAAGGATTTCTTTTATGCAGTACTTGCGGAAATGTAGTCAACTGAATGTATAATAAAAAGCTACATGCGTTACAAATTAATAGGTTAATTTTGTCATTTATAATCAATATAGTATTCATAGGCAGCTATTATCATGCCTGTGCTGAGGAAGTGTCTTAATATAGTTACATCATTTTATTTGCCAGCTTTACCAATTGATGAATGCAAATGTTTTTCATGTGATGAATCTGTTGAAGATAAACTCCATTTCTTGTTTGACTGCACTGAATCTAAATGACTCTCATGCTGATCAGCTAATTAGAAAGAATAATGTGAAATGCAATTGTAATATGACTGATAGGCCTCCTGGCATCCTATGCATGGTCTACAGATAATCATAATAAGTTGATAAAACTGCTGACATTATGAGTGTTTTATTAGAGTAGTTCATGCAGGAAACTCGTATACAGTGTGTATAATTATGACATAATATAATGTTTATAGCTATAAGTCATATAGCTAATAAGAAAGTGATTTAATGCATTTTTATATCTCCAATAGGTGAATTAGCTATCTACTCTGAGAGTTGGTAAAAACATTTGACTTTGTACTTACTGTAAGTAGCTATAGCTAATATATTGCCATGTGTATAACAAGCCAACTGCAAGTACCGGTAGTTATAGTAGATGAAAAAGTTACTAAACACTTTCCTAGCTATCTGTTAGATCAGTGTCCGCTGGTGTGTTTGTCTATACTTGCTATAGCTAGACAGTAAATTCTCAGATTATACAGTCTAGACTCCATGCAGTGCATAAAATTGTCCTTGCATTGCATGGCACAATAATAGTGCAGTGCTCATGGGCATATCAAAGTGTTGAACTATGCATGTACCTATGTATTAGCTAGAGAGCTAGAATATTACTTTAAAATGGATCTTTTAGAAATATATGTTCCCGGCAATCCTAGGGCATGTTTGGTTTCTTCTTGAGTAGTTTTATACTGAATCATGGATGTCCCTAAGAAACTCCAAAGAACACTTTTTACTAGGAATCAAATTTTGTTAATCAATTAAACATTCATTTATTTATCTGTTCATATTTGACCTGCATGGTGACATCATAACTTGTACAATCAACAATAACAAGAGGTAGCCCTGGAATTTTCTAAAGTTACTGTTATCATAGCTCTGGAACTTTCTAAGGTTACTGTTACCTTTTATTATATATAGAGGTCTAATCCATTTGTACTCACTTGTTGTATTATGAGATTGATTACATCAGGTACTCTCAGTGCACAATAGTTGGCTGGTGCAATGGCAAATTGGTTGAAGGATATAAAAGGAGTGCTGTTAGACATTAGTGGAACATTACATGTTGACTATAACCCAACCAGAGATGCTGTGCAAGCATTAAGGAGACTTCAGCAAAGTGGGATTACCGTAAAGCTTGTTACAAATGGCACACAGAAGAGCAAGAGTGGAGTGTACAATAGACTGACAGAACTCGGATTTGATATTAATTACAATGAGATATTCACATCACTCACGGCTACTAGAAAATTAATAGAAGCTAAAGGCCTTCGCCCATTTTGCCTCCTACAAGATGATGCTATGGAAGATTTTGCTGGACTGGACATGACCAACCCCAATGCCGTAGTAGTTGGACTAGCACCAGATTATTTTACCTATAAATATCTCAACCAAGCCTTCAGGGTATTAATGAACAACAAAGATTGTATGTTGATAGCAGTGTACAAGGGTCGCTATCGTCAAAGTGCAGAGGGCCTGTCATTGGGACCTGGTCCATTTGTGGAAGCACTGGAGTATGCCAGTGATAAGAAGGCTGTGGTTGTGGGTAAACCACAGTCGGAGTTCTTCCAGTCAGTTCTACAAGACATCGGTTTCTCAGCAGAGGAAACATTGATGATTGGGGATGATGTAACCACTGACATTCTTGGAGCATTACATGCTAATATCGGAGGAGTCCTCATGAAAACTGGTAAATATCGAGATGGTGATGAGACTCTCTTACAAAATCAAGAAAGATGCATGTGTGTAAATGACTTTGCAACTGCAGTGGACATTATTACAGCTGCCGCTACTTTGTGCACTGCCATACAAACAACACATCAAGAAACTATATAAGAGAATCATTCCAACATGTTAAAATGCTTGTATTTTATAGCTATTATAACTGTACCATATAGCTAGATGAATCTTGTATTGTATGCTTGTGTTTTGTGGTGCTAGCTATAGTGCCTGTATATCAATCATTTAAATCAGTGGTGGCTATGCATATAGGACTTGAATTTTTGCAACAGAAAATTTATTGCATGCAGTTCAGTGCTAACTAGCTAGTCTATATAGTAGTTATAGAAATATGTGTGAAATTTACTTCAATATAATTTGCCGCTGAAAATATTATTTCAGTTTTATTCTCAGTATATAGCTAGCTAGTTAGCACTGATGCATATACTAAGTTTTAAAATTCTAAACATTCAGCTATAGTAACTATATACCTCACTATAATAACTACACATAGGCCACGCAGAGCCAGAGGCCATGGCTTCCAAGATTTTTATAATTATATATAGTTATAGAGACTCGCCTATTATGCTGCTATATTAGCTATAATTATATAGCTATATGCCGCGCGCTGGAGCAACTATAGATATTATGCCCAAAATTTTGCTCAAAATGCTCCCTAACCCTATTAGCTATTCTTTTCACCTTCTACATTATGCTTCAAGTGCACTTAAACACATTCTAGTTTATGAATGCTCTATTAGAGTATTTTAATAAACCTTGAAACATACCATCAAGAGTAGCTATATACATGCATAATAAAAGAGGGACTCCCTCTTTGTATTATGTACTCTTGATATATATACCATTATATTTATTAGGGTATAATCATGTGTCCTGTCATAGATTATAGCGCTCCGAAGCTATGCTCCCATTAAAGAATGGTGACTGTTCTATTAGAGTATATCGACCTTTATATGCATGCTATAGCCAATCACTTCTGGCATGCATTATGCCTATTATCCTAATAGCTATATATATTATGAGAATTATAGATTTATGTAATTATTCTCTCTTGACTATAGCTACTAACTATGAGATGTAACTTAGCTAGTCCAAGCATAGATAGAGCAAGGCACCGATTATCGGACACATACTACTCTCGGACGCCTCTACAGCAGAAACTAAAAGACTTCAGAATAATCAAATGGAACCATCGTGTAGGCCAACATGAGAGGTACTTGCATACCAATTTTGAAGCTGATAGGACAAACCGTGTTGGAACTATGACCAACTAAAGAGTGGTGTCCGTTAATCTAGATTAACGGAAGAAACTATCAATCGACGAACATGCAACGTCTGCCTGAAGGAAGACAACCAACAAATAAATCATTAAATACCATCCATTACAACAGCAAGAGGTACTCTTGCTAACAGCTAAATCTTGTAGTTCTGCAGCAACTACACATGCAGTTTGGTTTACATAAATACCTTTAAAAAATTTGGACGCATATTCGAGTTAGCTATTGCTATAACTATATATAGCTCTAGCTATAAAAATTAAGGAATTAGCTAGCTATAGCTACATTGGTTTACAATTAAGCGAAAAGGTGTATTTAAATCATAAAAACGAAGAATTTTTGCCAATTTTTGCATGATCTCCATTAGATACAGCTAATTAATGCATCAAATGTAGAAAGCTTGTGTTTATGGCAAAAATGCTTTATTTTTATGGTTTAAATGCTCCTTGTTGCTTAATTGTAAACCAATGTAGCTATCTAGCTAGCTATAGCTAGCTAATTCCTTAATTTTTATAGCTAGAGCTATAGTTATAACAATAGCTAACTCGAATAGCGTCCGAATTTTTTAAATTAAGATATTATGTAAACCAAACTGCATGTGTAGTTGCTGCAGAACTACAAGATTTAGCTGTTACCAAGAGTACCTCTTGCTGTTGTAATAGATGGTATTTAATGATCTAATTGTTGGTTGTCTTCCTTCAGGCAGACGTTGTTCGTCGATTGATAGTTTCGTCCGTTAATCTAGATTAACGGACACCACTCTTTAGTTGGTCATAGTTCCAACACGGTTTGTCCTATCAGCTTCAAAATTGGTATGCAAGTACCTCTCATGTTGGCCTACACGATGGTGCCATTGGATTATTCTGAAGTCTTTTAGTTTCTGCTGTAGAGGCGTCCGAGAATAGTATGTGTCCGATAATCGGTGCCTTGCTCTAGTATAGCCGGAGCGCCTCCTATAGAGACTCGTTATGAGAAGAAATCCTACGACCTTTGACATCTATCACGTGATCATGTGACTTCATCTATTTACTCTCTTACGTTCAAAATAATAGTGTGTAAGGTGGTTTTTTGTGATCCTGCTAACCTTTTATCATTCTAACCTTGCAAGAAGGATAGCGGCTAGCTAGCTACTTGTCATTATTATGCTTGTAACTGTAAGTACACTTTCATATAATTATTTATAGTATCGTTTCTAATATATTCATTCACTAGGCTTATACATTACTGGTGTGTGGTATTAATAGTACCATATCAGTGGTATAGTGGATAGCTGCAATGCACAAGCACCTAGAAGCCAGTATTGATTGTGAGTACTAAGCTACATTGCAATATTGTTTGTTATAACTGAAGGGTTAACCAAATAGACTGAGCTTTCATCAATCCATATACTGCACAAGTATGATGAATGTACCAGCTGTAGAACATTGAATCATTATTGTTCTACTCCTATAATGCTGAGGCACTTGCAGTGGAGTACGATTGGAACACTCTAATGTATGGACACCGTCACACAGGCATTGACATGAAGCAGTAAAGGAAATCACTATGATCTTAATGTATGTGTATACTTTCTTTTATGAATTGATTACATGAATCAAAATGTACCGGTAACTATTGTCCAGTTGCTAATACATAATGCATAGGTGCATAGGGAGAAGGTTTCCAGAGGTTTCTGAATGTGAATGGCGCTCCCGGGGTCTCCTCGGGATCAGGAGTGTTGTCATCCACGTGTGAACATTTGTCAGTAACAAATTAAAGTAATAAACTTTGTCAAAGACACATGCAAGAGTATGGGACTGCAATGGCTGGAAATCACATGCACATGTAATGCACAGCAGTAATCTGTGAGCAGGGTAAATAAATGCCCTGCACACTTAGATGATCTCTTATATCAAACACTCTATTAAAGCATTCATTTTTTGAATGCATGATTTCATCAGCATCTGGGACACAGCCTCTAGACCCATTTTACTTTCACATTACCCTGCAAAAATCCTGGTTATGCCCCTGATACAAAGATACAGTTAGGGCTCAAACAAATATTCGACTTCAGCAAATATTCATATTCGGGAATATTAGAATACGATTTTAGGTATTTGAATATTTGTTTCAAAGTAAGTATAATGACACTATTGTCTCACCAGTGTGTAAAACATGTAAGAAATGGCTTTATAATGCTTGATCATACATAAAATTTAATATATTCCATTATTGTAAAAGAATATTCGAATATATTCGGTTAGTTGTCATTAACAGAATATTCAAATACAAAACCACTATTTGTTTGAGCCCTAGATATAGTGTATAAACAAGTGGGCATACAGGGTAACCATAAATGCTAAACAAAAACACCCTGGGTGTAAAAAAAGTGCGAGGCCAATCAGAAGCAGCATTGCAAATAGGTATGTACGACCAAAAACGTTGATATCAGTTGAGGCCAAGAAATTACTTATCAAAAATCTACTTGAATGACATAATAGTTTATAGCATATTGTCACAACTATGATTGACTTTGTCACTTGGCCACCTTTATTAATAATGATGGTGTGAAAAAGGTGGCCAAGTGACAAAGTCAATCATAGTTGTGACAATATGCTATAAACTATTATGTCATTCAAGTAGATTTTTGATAAGTAATTTCTTGGCCTCAACTGATATCAACGTTTTTGATCGTACATACCTATTTGCAATGCTGCTTCTGATTGGCCTCGCACTTTTTTTACACCCAGGGTGTTTTTGTTTAGCATATCACTACTTTTTTGGAAGTATAAACAGATGTTATTACTAGCAAGCAGCAGAAAAGTACTGCATGGGCATAACTTGTACTTGCCTAGCACACAATATTGCAAATTAAACTTTGAAGCTTAGTTTTGAAAAACTCAAGCCCGAGATTTTTTTAAAACTTTCACTACAGAGTGATACATCAATATAGATTGTGTATCTGAAAGTTTATGTAAATCATTCGAAGGGGGTCCAAGTTATGACAACTATCAACCTGCAGTGTAATAGCCCTTCTCAAATACATTCAAGTGTTTACTTCAGACTGATAATAGTATGACAGGTAGAGTATACATAGGAGAAGTGCTGATACAAATTTGGCTGAAATCCATGAAGAAATGAGTGAGTTATTAGACAAACAAGTGAATGTATAAAAAGGGAGTTTGAAAAAAACTTCCGGGGTTCACGAAAGCTCCCGCAAGCCCCCGAAAAAAGTGTGCGATGAAGGAAGAAAGAAAGAAAGAAAGAAAGAAAGAAAGAAAGAAAGAAAGAAAGAAAGAAAGAAAGAAAAAAAAACGACTGCTGCGTAAAAATTTTTGTGGTCACAGGAAGGCATTTATAAGGCTGTATCAGAAGAATGGCTGAATAGATTTCTACGAAGTTCGGGATATTGATTCTTCAAACAATGAAGGTACTAATTGTCTAGTAAACGGGCGAATTGGGCGGGAAAGGATGGTTCGTCGTGCATAGTCGCACAATGGGCGCCATAAAACTTGCAATGGCTGGTACTTAGGAATGGTGGCGCCTATTTCCTCCATTCTCGGTTTGTTGATTCTATATAGTAAGAACGTTGTGGGTCGGTAATAACTAAGCGATAGCTTTAATGGCGGCTTAGTTAGAGCGTTTGCGAGTTTTAGGGCGGTGCTATGTGTAAATAACTCACTCAGTGGTCGCGTTGCTGTGCTTCTTCTTGGCCTCGCGACTCACTATCGTGAGTCTTGATTTGTATGGTTACACAAATCAACATAGCACTTCTTGACCAGTGTCATTATGCAAGTTATACAATGATTACATACATACTCACTGAGTTCTCTGACTACCTGCTGGAAGAAACTGATACGTACGCATAATTATGTGTTTTTGTTTCCATGCAATTATATGAAATCCATATATTAGACAATACATTGAATATTACACCAGCTGATCACTTAGTGATCAGCAAAAACAATATTGATTGTGTCAGTTTCCATCAGCTACGAATCATAGTCCTACAATCAAGTATTTCAGAATAGTAAATATATCTTATATAGGAGTGGAGCCATGATGAATCGGATGTTCCATTCTATGTTGTTTACCACTACCAATAATATCCTCATGCTTGCAGCCTGGGTTGACGTACAGTATCGTGATGAAAACCTCTTGGTTACCCCTTTATAACAAACAAATAATATATTGTAGCACTCACAATCTATAAGTGCTTTTGTATTGCAGCTATCCACTACCACTGATAAGTTATAACCTATGCTACTATTAATATCACATATGATGAATGAATATATTAGAAACGACACTGTAAATATATGAAAGTATGCTTACAAGCATATAATGACAAGTAGCTAGTTAGCTACTATCCTTCTTGGAAGGTTAGAATGATAAAGGTTAGCAGGATCATAAAAAACCACCTTGCGCACCAGAGATGAAGTTACATGATCACGTGATGTCACGTTCCAGAGGTCAACGGTCGTAGGATTTCTTCGCATAACGAGACTCATTTTTTTGTTTCGGAGCCCTTGATTTATGATGTCATAAACCTAGGGGAGAGAGTAAACGTAACTCGAAGCCACTATATAACAAGTGAGTCAGCGATCTGTCAACAAAAGAAAGAGTGCGGGTTCTGTTGTCCACTGAGTCCTGAGTTGCATCATGGCCTCGATCATGGCATTTGGTGAGTATGATACGTAGCTGTATAGCCTCGCACAGTCAGACTCTTGCGAGGACTCTTGCACTCGCTGACTCGCTCTTCCATGTAATGACGCTTGTATATGGTGTATTGCCCGCCCTGGAGACGCTTCCGAGGCCGGGTACTTTCATAGTACAGCTGGCGTATACGTATGCGCTTTATCTTCTTTCAATGAACACTCGTACGTACTCAAGTTCAGTGTAAGGGCTGGGAGTAACTTTAGTCTGTATTAACTACGTGGGGACTAGGATTGCTTAGTGTTGCTTGCTCGCTTGCCAGTGTTGCTAGTTGCTTTTGTCTCGGCGGACTCTTCAATTTATATCGAGGGGTCCGACACTACCAGATTTTTTGTACGAGATTTGGAATCTTGGCTTGATTTTAATATTGATTTATGACTTGATTCCTGTTTACCAAATTAGGCGATCGTGTCGCGTGATTAATAATATACAGAGAAATAAAATTACAAGAATAGTAATTTTTGATTTATGATTCCATAATCTTGGCAGCCTTGTACGAGATTTGGAATTGTGTCGGACCCCCCCCCCCCCGATTTATATTATTAGTTTATTCTGTAAATGTGTTTGCATGCAACTATTATTATAGCTACAGAATTAGACATCAGTCCTGAACACAGAGGAGTGGCTGTGATTGTTGGTAACAGTTATACACGGAGAGATGTCATGCAAAGTCAGAGGCAGCTGCAACCACTGCCGAATGCTCCAATGGGGGATATGCAGTCGATGAAGGAAGCGTTTGATTATCTAAAATTCTATACCATGGTGAAGCATGATTTGACTCAAGATGAATTAATATCACTTTCACATTCCCTGCATGGCTACTTGTCCTCTTCCTAAATCTTGTCAACGATTTGTGCTGACCTTCTCTGGTCATGGAGGCGATGGCTTTATATATTCTGAAGATGAAAAGAGAGTAAAAGTCAATGACATAGTTACGGCTTTTACTCCACCAAACTGTAATAACTCTTTGGTTGATATTCCTCGACTGTTTTTCTTTGATACCTGTAGAGGTGATTTAGAGGATCAAGGGATTAACCCACGCGGAGGAGATGAGAAATGGCAATCTAAAATTCCTAGTACTGGGGATATATTGATAGCCTATGCAACAACTGCAGGATACAAGGCATTTGAAGGGATTGATGGAGGTTTCTGGACCAGTATATTAGCTAAGAAACTGGTCTCGTCTTTTGACAGTATATATGATGTACTGACAGAGGTTAACAGGGAACTCATTGAGATAAGAAGCATGAAGGGACCTGGATTTCAGCAACCTGAGTTATTGGGAAGACTTAACACAACTGTTCGTTTGCTACACGAATCAGGTAAAATATCCATGTAGAATTCTAGACATACCTAGTTAATCTTCCATATAGGTCAACCACAAAAACTCATGCCATCGGTAAAGAATTTACAGTCTTCAGTTGATCCTTTGGTCTTAGGCCAATCACCACAGGGTAAAGGTGTTTTCAAGAGCCCAAAGAGCAAACTGAATGAATTGTGTCAGTCATTGAAGTTTTCTTCACTGAAGTACCAAAATCAAATATCTGAAAATTGTATTGTCGTCACAGTGTCTATCACGATTGAAGGACAGGAAATTCACTGTTCTTATACTAGTGAACAAGCAGTGTTCACAAAGAAGTATATCAAACAGTGTGAAGAAAATGCTGCAGAAATAGCTTTCACAAAGTTGACTAGATTATACGGGATCTGTATATCTAGTACGCCACCACAACGTACTCATGAACAATCAGGTAAAACAGCTTTAGCTGGCTAGCTATGTGTCTGTAGTTTACTCCTCTTGGTATTTTGTTGTTAGGTAAACCTGCATCACATCCTTCAACAATACCTAAACTACAGAATGGTAAGAAGTTGTTCACATAATCATGGTAGAACATGTGGTATATATATATATGTGTGTATAGGCAGTCCCGGTAAAAAAATGCAAATCCCAGTTGAATGAGCTGTTTCAAAAATATGGTATCACTGATAAAATGTATTCTTCAACTGATGATGTCACTGATGGTAACATCCACAACTTCAGAGCTACACTCACGTATACTGTTAATGGCAGAAACTATCAGTATGAGAGTCGTGGTGTGTTTGGTAGAAAACAAGATGCCGAGGAAGACACAGCACAACAAGCACTTTGTCAAATAGAACAACAACAAAGGCAATTTGTTTGTAGGGGAGGAGGGGCTGCAGCTAATCACTATAAGCAACTGTTGAAGGAAAAATATTGTGATAAGCAGCAACTCCCAGTACCACAGTATACCACTGAAGGTGGAGGATTTGTGTCAACTGTAAATGTTCCACAATACAAACCAGTAAGAGGACCAGTGGCCAATAGTAAGAAAGAGGCTGAACAACTTGCTGCAAAGGAGGCATTAATACAACTTAAAATAATTTAATTAATTATATAGAAAGTTGTGTACATAATACACAGGTGGAGGGCACCGCATAAATGGGTCGGCTACGCCAGACTACATGATATTCTGAGTATTGGTCAGAGTACAGTATATACAGGCTAAATGTTGAATCCCAATCACAAAGGTAGTTGAACAGACATTTAGCGACAGTGTATATTATTCATGTATACATAGTACTGAAGATGTTCTCATTGGTAAGAGTTCTTTAGGAGTCCTAGCATTCAATTAGCTAGATTATTTCATGATCAGTGGCCAACTTAAATATAAGCATCTGATAAATAGAATTTAATTATATACACATATAGTTGCACGTGCAGCTAAAGCTAGCTATTATGCGATCTCGTGCATCCTATAGGTATAGGTATATAGAACACTACTAGACTCTGTAGCTATTCTCTTGGGTCTAACTATAAATATTTGATCATGATTCCTTACACAGCTGGCCATAATTATAAGTTTATAAGACTTAAGGATTTCTTTTATGCAGCACTTGCAGAAATGTAGTCAACTGAATGTAATAAAAAAGTTATGTGCGTTACAAATTAATAGGTTAATTTTGATGGCTTCATGCCATTTATAATCAATATAATAGCTATTCATAGGCAGCTATGTATAGCCACTATGTTATTATCATGCCTGCATAAGGAGTGTCTTAATATACATCATTTTATTTACCAGCTTTACCAATTGATGAACGCAAATGCTTTTCCTGTGATAAATTTATTTCCATTTGTGCATTTTATCATGAACTAGAAGAACACAAAGTTGAGAATACAAATACTATAATTACCTGATGATGAGAAGTATATAGAATTTTGTCACACTTATAGCTAATTAGAAAGAATAACGATGTGAATAGATAATATATAATTACAACTGAATATGACTGATGGACCTCCAGCATGCACCCTATGGTCTATAATAATAATATAGTTGATTATTGCATATTACCGATCCTACTGACATCATGAATGTTTTATTAGAGTAGCCCAGGAAACTTGTACATGCAATAATTATGACATTACACTACAACATAATGTTCATCATTGTTTATAGCCATATAATAAGAAAGTGATTTAATGTATTTTTATGTCTCCTAATTTGTCACTAATCTCTTCAGTATACATATAGGTGAATTATCTGCTCTGAGAATTGGTAAAAACATTTGACTTTATAGCTACTGACATTGTAAGCAGCTAATATATTTCATATTATGTGTATAGCAAGCCAATTAAGTGTTTACTAACACTTTTCCATCTGTTAGATCATTTTATAGTATCCGCTGGTGTGTCTGTCTATAGCTGCTATATATAGCTGCTCAGATTATTTTTATACTGAGTCTATTAGAGTCCATGCAGTGCATGAAATTGTCCTTGGATTGCATGGCACAATAATAGTGCAGTGCATGCATGCTCATGGGCATATCAACCATGCACGCACCTATTAGCTAGAGAGCTATAGAATATTAGCTACTTTAAAATGGATCTTTTGAAAGTATTTACCTATATAGGGCATGTTGTTAAAATACTATATAGCTATGTAGTTTTATAATCCAGCATGGATAGAGGTATACTGCACGCATACTGCATATATAGGACATATAGCTAGTATGTAGACTGATTACATCAGGTTCTCTCAGCCCGTGCATTTTGCACAATATATAGTTGGTGCAATGGCAAACTAGCTGAAGGATATAAAAGGAGTGCTGTTAGACATTAGTGGAACATTACATGTTGACTATAACCCAACCAGAGATGCTGTACAAGCATTAAAGAGACTTCAGCAAAGTGGGATTACTGTATAGCTAGCTTGTTACAAATGGCACACAGAAGAGCAAGAGTGGAGTGTACAATAGACTGAGCTATAGCTATAGTTAGCATGCACATAGCTATGCTAAATTTTAAAGTTATAAACATTCAGCTAGTAATTATATATACCTCACTAAAATAACTACACATAGGCCACGCAGAGCCAGAGGCCATGGCTTCCAAGATTTTTAACTACTTTATAGTTATTATAGCGGAGCCTCACCTATTATGCTTTTATTGGTACCTATAGCTATATTAGCTATATATATAGCTATATGCCACGCTGGAGCAGCTAGATATTATGCTCAAATTTTAGCTCAAAATGCTCTCAGGAATTCTCCAACCCTATTATGCTTCAAGTGCACTTAAACACATTCTAGTTTATGAATGCTCTATTAGTATTTTATAAACCTTGAAACATACCATCAAGAGTAGCTAGCTACATAATAAAAAGAGGGACTCCCTCTTTTTATTATGTACTCTTCATATACCATTATATCATGGTGACTGTTCTATTAGAGTATATCGACCTTCATGCTATAGCCAATCACTTCTGGCATTATGCCTATTATCCTAATAGTTATATATATTATGAGAATTATAGAGATTTATGTAATTATTTTCTCTTGACTAGCTACCAACTATACGACAGGATGAGATGTAACTTAGCTATATAGTCCATAGATACTATCTGCGCCGGCAGCTAGCATCACGTGAGAGTATGAAAGATGGCGGAAGAAAGTGGATTCCCAAGCATCTACGTAGCAGGTAAATTATAAGGTCCCGCTTACGGTAGTGTATAAGCTAAGTTGTTTTGAGTGTTCTCACTATGTAGCCAGTATAAAAATGACACACTTGGTTAAATTACTTTTTGTTCTGGTGGGTGTGTGGTTGTAGGGAGTAAGCGTCCGCTCTTGAAGGATTTACATGATCACGTGCTATTGGAAGTTGCAGACAAGTGGAGAGATCTGGGAGTTCAATTACTGGCACCTGAACATCAAGTAGCGTTAAGAGTAATAGCAGCAGATCATCCTCATGACGTTGTCAGTTGCTGTAAGTGTGTTCTTGAGAAATGGCTGGATACAACTACTGATGCTACATGGAATCAGTTGATAAAAGCTCTCAGGAGTCCTAGTATTCAGTTGGATCATTTGGCTTGTCATGTTAAATACATAATGACTTCAGGATGTGGTACTGCAAAAGGTATAGCTAGAGCTCTTGACCATACGCTACATACTATGAGCTACTCAAGGGCGGCGGAAGCAACTTTTGATATAGGTCCAGCCAGATAGGTTTATAGTACAATGTAGATCATTAAAATGATACTATTTCTAGAGGAATTAACTTTTGGTTTATCCTAAATATTAAAGTCTCCCTGAAAAGTGGTCCGGTTGGTTCCGCCACCTATGCTACTGAATACATATAGCCTGCTACATGACTATAGTTGGTAAATTATTGTAAAATTTGAGTCAGCTAGTCAATTACACGGATGCAAGATTTTTAAATGGATATTGCTAGAGTAAAATCACCACCAGGATGGTTGCTAAATTACCTTGTATTATAGCTATAGTTCAACTTGTCCATAGTAACTATAACTTCTCATGTAGCTATAACATTATTGTAATAAATAGCTAAATCTAACCACCTGCATGCATAGATTAATTTTATATGCATGGTTGACATAAATTAACTCTATATTACTATATTAGTATATAACAGGTAAGCTATACATCATGTGGAGGAAGTCAGACAGGATGCAGACAAACTTCATCAATAGCTTTATGTAATCAATCACTTCCTATAATAACAATAAAGCGCATGTGTGACCCTTGATGATTATATCCATAAATGGGCATGCATGCATGCACCCATCACAGTGTATAGATTATCATAACATACACTGTAGAAAATGAAGTGTGCATATCACACTAAATGGTGTGGTAAATGACAGTGAAGGGGGTTCTAATCACTATATTAATAATGTGGTTATCATCCTACACTGTCATTTATCACACCATTTAGTGTGATATCAATATATAGGCTATTATACGTGCTAAAAAACTGACAACTTTCAATTTTAAGGGTGATAAACTGATTTCCAATATTTAAATCAATCATCAGTGCATTATTAACAACTATAGCTAGCATTGTAATAGCTATACATATATATATAGCTAGCCCTTAATATGCTGCACATGCTATATCAATGTACCAATTTGTCCAATAGATAAATCACCTGATTCACCAAGGAGTGCTATAAAGACTTGTGTTAATTTAACAACACTAGAAGACATTGAAGTGGAATTTGCCAAAATGACCAACAGAATTAAGGAAGCCTTAATCAGCAGCAATATTAATGTTGTTTCATTGGTAGAACAACTATGTACTATTTCTGCTGTGAGCAGTAAAAATGTACCTCTGTTTGATGAGGATATATTTGAAAAAGTAACATCAATTGATGAATTTTGGAGAAGATTAAGGATGTTCTGGAGCATTTTTGATTATGACTTATTACGATATGTTATCAAGATATCTGAATGTAGGGAAGCTCAAGAAATCTTTGAAGAGTTTCTGTCGAGAATTGATCCTTCAACAATTGAAGATGTAGACCTGGTGCTTCACTGTAGAGTTGAACATTGGGAAGGGTTATTGAAACCGGTGTTGAGGATTAAAATCAATGCCGAAAAGTGTACCTTGGATGTTGTACGGAATGCTAAAAAAATTGTATCGCAAAATTACAATTTACAAAATTACTCTCTTCGTTTCAAAGGCATCAAAGAAGGTTGCATTGAATTATTGTATTACATATCAAAAGCAATGATAATGTACTTTCTACAGTTTAAAATTACTAGCAATACTTTGATCGAACTTTCAAATTGTAAAATTAGCAGTCTTAATATTAATAATTATAAATTACAAATACGATCAAAGACTGATGACATTGCAGTAAGTGCATGTTATAGCTATGTGGCTATAAATGCTTAGCTAATTGTGTGTCTTCATAAGTATAGCTACGTATATAACTACAAGTTTTTAGCAATAATAAGTAGCTATATTCACTGATTATTTAGCTACACCTTTTTATTTTAGAATGAAGACTTCCTATGGTCTTTAAAACAAGGCAGAATAAAGCCAGGTAAACTAAGCTATATATATACTGTACAGCGCAAAATTTTGATAGTGGAAAATTTTGACAAATTGTATCAGCCGTACATGCGAACAGCTATTGGAAGAAAAATTTGAATGGTAAAATTTTGACGAATTGCTAAAAATTTGTCAAATTCATCAATATATCTCCCGTCAAAATTTTGCACCATATACGGTAACTATAGATAGCTAGCTATATAGTTCTTAAAAATTGTCTCGTTTTCTTCGTATTTTTCTTCTTTGCATGCAGAGAGTTAACCAGATGGTAAATGCAATTAACAGATTAAAAACTTACTGTTTACACCCTGAAGTATAATTATTAAATTTTTATTTCCATCCAGCAGCAATAGGTATGTACATAACACTAGCTACACGGGCCTTGCATGGCTGCCCATTTTGATTTCACTTCTTTTTCATTAATTGTGTCCTTTTTTAGCTAGCTAGCTAGCTCTTGGCCACTACTTTTTTATAGCCAGGGTGTTTTTGGTTGAGATATAGCTTGATATAGAGCTATATAGCTTTATGATTTATGTACATATGATTGCATGCATGTGTATCATAGGGTTGACTTATGCACACAGAGGAGTGGCTGTGATCATCAGCAACAGTTATACAAGAAAAGATATCTCATTTAGTAATGATGATAGACTGTTACAACCTTTAAATAATTCACCCAGAAGTGTAGATCAACTAAAAGAAGCTTTTGAATATCTAAAGTTCTTTACCATTGTGCAGTATGATGTGACAAAAGCTGAAATTGTAACTCTTCTTACATCATTCACAGATTACTCTTATCTCCGATCTTATCATCGGTTTGTTTTTGCTTTCTTTGGCTATGGAGATAATGACACTGTGTATTGTGAGGATGAAAAGGGCATTACTGTTCAAGAAATAGTTGCAACTTTTTTTCCAATTTTAAGTGATGCTTCTCGATTGTTTTTCTTCGATATCATTGACAGTGGAAGAATCATTGCACATGAGAAAGATGAAAAATGGAAATCCAAAATATTTAATACTGAAAACATTTTAGTTGTGTTTGTGACTACCATGGGGTACAAGATACTTCAAGATAGTCACTGGACTGGGACATTGGCTAAGAAGCTAGTCACATCTCATGATGATATATTAAATATAATAATGGAAGTCAATAAGCAACTTAGTGTAATCCAGCCAAGACATATGCTACACTTGCAGTCCATCTGTATGCTTAATAAAACTATTAATTTACTGAAGGAATCTGGTAAGAATTTTATATAGCAAGTAGCTAGCTATATATGCATATAAACTTGTTTGTAGAAATTGCATATAGCTATATATAGCTATATATAGATATAGCTATATACATATAGTAGCTGGCTATAGCTACCATTAAATTATAATATTGCAGAGTCTCATGCATTGCTGTTACATTTTCTTTATGTGACATATAACTATAGCTTTAATTGTATACAGCTATATATTACAACTATCTATAGCATCGGCTTAAGAGGATCGTGTAAACTGGACAGTAAGCAAATTTTAACTTACCCCTATAGCTAGCTAGCGGCAATGCATGCAGCAGAGGATTAAGCCACAACAC
>OZ005751.1:1090000-1132500 GCA_963930835.1 Spongia lamella | reverse complement strand
TTAATAGGTTAATTTTGTCATTTATAATCGATATAGTATTCATAGGCAGCTATTATCATGACTGCATGTGCAGGAAGTGTCTTAATATAGTTACATCATTTTATTTGCCAGCTTTACCAATTGATGAATGCAAATGTTTTTCATGTGATGAATCTGTTGAAGATAAACTCCACTTCTTGTTCGACTGCACTGAATCTAAATGACTCTCATACTGATCAGCTAATTAGAAAGAATAACAATGTGAAATGCAATTGTAATATGACTGATAGGCCTCCTGGCACCCTATGCATGGTCTACAGATAATCATAATAAACTGCTGACATTATGAGTGTTTTATTAGAGTAGTTCATGCAGGAAACTCGTATACAGTGTGTATAATTATGACATAATGTAATGTTTATAGTTATAAGTCATATAGCTAATAAGAAAGTGATTTAATGCATTTTATATCTCCAATAGGTGAATTAGCTATCTACTCTGAGAGTTGGTAAAAACATTTGACTTTGTACTTACTGTAAGTAGCTATAGCTAATATATTGCCATGTGTATAACAAGCCAACTGCAAGTACCGGTAGTTATAGTAGATGAAAAAGTTACTAAACACTTTCCTATCTGTTAGATCAGTATCCGCTGGTGTGTTTGTCTATACTTGCTATAGCTAGACAGCAAATTCTCAGATTATACAGTCCAGACTCCATGCAGTGCATAAAACTGTCCTTGCATTGCATGGCACAATAATAGTCAGTGCAGTGCTCATGGGCATATCAAAGTGTTGAACTATGTAACCTATGTATTAGCTAGAGAGCTAGAATATTACTTTAAAATGGATCTTTTAGAAGTATATGTTCCCAGCAATCCTAGGGCATGTTTGGTTTCTCCTTGAGTAGTTTTATACTGAATCATGGATGTCCCTAAGAAACTCCAAAGAACACTTTTTAGTTTTTACTAGGAATCAAAATTTGGTAATCAATTAAACATTCATTAAATAGAAAAAATATATAGTCAGTTTCTCTCTTGATTCCTACAGCACCTCTTCTCAACTCACATCTAAAGTACGTAGATTTGTCCCTCCGGTCAAAGGCTATCTTCAAGAAAACTTCTCTCGATTTCTTCTCCACTAGAAACACAGGCTATTTCCAAGTGTTTACACAAATATCAAGTTATCAACTAACCTCCAAAACAGACTAACTTTTTGCCCTCAGTTTAATCTATTTATCTGTTCATATTTGACCTGATGACATCATAACTTGTACAATCAACAATAACAAGAGGTAGCTCTGGAATTTTCTAAAGTTACTGTTATCATAGCTCTGGAACTTTCTAAGGTCACTGTTATCTTTTATTCAATGGATATTATATATAGAGGTCTAATCCATTTGTACTCACTTGTTGTATTATGAGATTGATTACATCAGGTACTCTCAGTGCACAATAGTTGGCTGGTGCAATGGCAAACTGGTTGAAGGATATAAAAGGAGTGCTGTTAGACATTAGTGGAACACTACATGTTGACTATAACCCAACCAGAGATGCTGTGCAAGCATTAAAGAGACTTCAGCAAAGTGGGATTACTGTAAAGCTTGTTACAAATGGCACACAGAAGAGCAAGAGTGGAGTGTACAATAGACTGACAGAACTCGGATTTGATATTAATTACAATGAGATATTCACATCACTCACGGCTACTAGAAAATTAATAGAAGCTAAAGGCCTTCGCCCATTTTGCCTCCTACAAGATGATGCTATGGAAGATTTTGCTGGACTGGACATGACCAACCCCAATGCCGTAGTAGTTGGACTAGCACCAGATTATTTTACCTATAAACATCTCAACCAAGCCTTCAGGTTATTAATGAACAACAAAGATTGTATGTTGATAGCAGTGTACAAGGGTCGCTATCGTCAAAGTGCAGAGGGCCTGTCATTGGGACCTGGCCCATTTGTGGAAGCACTGGAGTATGCCAGTGATAAGAAGGCTGTGGTTGTGGGTAAACCACAGTCAGAGTTCTTCCAGTCAGTTCTACAAGACATCGGTTGCTCAGCAGAGGAAACATTGATGATTGGGGATGATGTAACCACTGACATTCTTGGAGCATTACATGCTAATATCGGAGGAGTTCTCGTGAAAACTGGTAAATATCGAGATGGTGATGAGACTCTCTTACAAAATCAAGAAAGATGCATGTGTGTAAATGACTTTGCAACTGCAGTGGACATTATTATAGCTGCTACTTTGTGCACTGCCAAACAAACAGCACATCAAGAAACTATATAAGAGAATCATTCCAACATGTTAAAATGCTTGTATTTTATAGCTATTATAACTGTACCATATAGCTATAGACGAATCTTGTATTGTATGCTTGTGTTTTGTGGTGCTAGCTATAGTGCCTGTATATCAATCATTTAAATCAGTGGTGGCTATGCATAGGACTTGAATTTTTGCAACAGAAAATTTATTGCATGCAGCTTAGTGCTAACTAGCTAGTCTATATAGTAGTTATAAAAATATGTGTGAAATTTACTTCAATATAATTTGCCGCTGAGAATATTATTTCAGTTTATTCTCGGTATAGCTAGTTACATGTAGCTAGCATGCATGCATATATACTAAATTTTAAAATTCTAAACATTCAGCTAGTAATTATACCTCACTATGATAACTACACATAGGCCACGCAGAGCCAGAGGCCATGGCTTCCAAGATTTTTATAATTATATAGTTATAGAGACTCACCTATCATGCTTTTATTGCATGGTACCTATTATAGCTATATATAGCTATGCCGTGCTGGAGCAGCTACCCAAAATTTTGCTCAAAATGCTCCCTATTAGCTATTCTTTTCACCTTCTACATTATGCTTCAAGTGCACTTAAACACATTCTAGTTTATGAATGCTCTATTAGAGTATTTTAATAAACCTTGAAACATATCATAATAAAAGAGGGACTCCCTCTTTTTATTGATATACCATTATATTATATTAGACTGCTTTATTAGAGTATGATATCAGGTGTCCTGTCATAGATTAAAGAATGGTGACTGTTCTATTAGAGTATATCGACCTTTATGTTATAGCCAAACACTTCTGTTACATCGTATCATCCTAATAGCTATATATTATGAGAATTAGATTTATGATTATTCTCTCTTGACTAGCTACCAACTATACGACAGGATGAGATGTAACTTAGCTAGTCTACGCAGGCAGTTAGCATCACGTGAGAGTATGAAAGATGGCGGAAGGAAGTGGATTCCCAAGCACCTACGTAGTAGGTAACTTACGGTAGTGTAGCTAAGTTGTTTTGAGTGTTCTCACTGTGTAATCAGTAAAATGACACACTTGGTTAAATTACTTTTTGTTATGGTGGGTGTGTGGTTGTAGGGAGTAAGCGTCCACTCTTGAAGGATTTACATGATCACGTGCTATTGGAAGTTGCAGACAAGTGGAGAGATCTGGGAGTTCAATTACTGGCACCTGAACATCAAGTAGTGTTAAGAGTAATAGCGGCAGATCATCCTCATGACGTTGTCAGTTGCTGTAAGTGTGTTCTTGAGAAATGGCTTGATACAACTACTGATGCTACATGGAATCAGTTGATAAAAGCTCTCAGGAGTCCTAGTATTCAGTTAGATTATTTGGCTGGTCAACTTGAACAGATGTTGATCACAGAATGTAAGACTGTAGAATTTTGTGCATGTAAAGATTGCCGGCACAATTTCAATCTCTATTATGATAGAAGTCAGCTAAAAATTTTTATGGACAGCAAATATATACTAGTTAAAGTACCGCCACAAGTGCTGTACAGAAAATACAGTATGAGGGATGAGGTCGAGTAGCAAATACAGCATGAGGTGCAGCCGCTGAGTGCTGTAGCTATTTGCTATGAGACCCCATGCACCTCGAATGCTGTATTTTCCATACAGCATGAGTATATGGTCCTTTAACTGGTTTATTGTGTTTTGCATTGAATGGCACAGTGTTTAATCATTAGCTTTTGTGTTCGCTTAGATTTGTTGGGAAATCAAGTAAGAAATTATCACCTACAGATCCAGGACCATTACATTTGCGAAAAACTTGATTTGTAAGAATCTGTATTGCTGTAGATTATTTGCACGATTCATCATGCAATCAAATTGCATGTTTGGTGAAGCTATATCTACCGGATTCTTTTGTGGGCTCCATTAAGTGCGTTGAATAGAATTGTGCAGCCAAAGGCTACAATAATATCGAGGATTACATTACATTATTTGCTGATACGGTAGTCTGATTTTTGACACCTTGTGGACTGCCCATGCATGACTTTGTTATTAGGATAGTTCAAGAAGGCCAGGATTGTAATAAAAGTATTTGGTAGCTGTGTATTGTGTTAAAAGTTATGTAAGTTAACTACTGCATATATTGTGGATCAAATTTGATGTGGAACTAAATTTGGCAATTGGCAAATTTAATTTGTTTATAGGTAAATCAACTCCTTCATCGAGGGATTGTGAAAACATTTGTAAATTAACTAGCATTGATGATGTAGAAGTGGAGTTTGCTATAATGACTGACAAGATTAAGGAAGCATTAATCAGAAACAATGTTGACATTGTTTCATTGATTGAGCAATTGTGCGCCATTTCTGCTGTGAGCAACAAAAATGTACCCCTTTTCGATAAAGATGTATTTGAAAAAATAAAATCAATAAATGAATTTTGGAAAGAGTTAAGAATGTTCTGGAACATATTTGATTATGACTTGCTATGGTTTATCATAATGGTATCCAAATGCGAGGAGGCTCAAGTGATCTTTGATGAATTTTTGTCAAGAATTGATCCTTCAGCAATAGAAGATGTAGACCTGGTCCTTCACTGTAGAGTGGAGCACAGAGAAGGATTATTGAAGCCGGTGTTGAGGATTAAAATCAATGCTAAAAAATGTACTGTAAATATTCAAAGAAAAGCTAAAGAAATGGTGTCAGAAAAGTTTAATTTAAAAAAATTTGTTCTTTGTTTCAAAGGCATCAAAAAGGGTTGCATTGAATTACTATATTATATTTCACAAGGAGTTGCATCGTATGTTCTTCAGTGTACAATCAGTAAAGGTGTTTTGGAGGGATTATCATCCTGTAAAATTATCAGTCTTCATATTGATGATCATAAATTAAAAGTCCCATTTGAAATTACCGATACTGTGGAAGTAAGTAGCCAGCCATAACTAATAAATAGTGCAGTAAATTTTCATAGCTAGATTTTAAAGGATGATATTTTTATTGTGGAAATAACAGGTATAGGTTTAGCAAAAAGTTATTGGCATTTTCACCATATATAGATACAGTATTGGTTGGCTGTTTATGTGAATAAATGTAAAATTGTATACTGATAGACTTATTGACTTCCCCATTATTACAATGTACCATGTAACCAGGCTTAAGCTAAAATGTTAATCTACTGCTATTGTTAAGAAATGTGTCATGATACCATGACGGAGTCATGTGAATAAAGCATAGGCGGCGGAAGTAGGGGGGCCAGGGGGGCCATGGCCCCTCTTAAATTTTAAGACTCTCCATAGAAATTCAATTTTTGCAATAGACAATCACTTGAGTTTAGCTAAGTGGCCCCCCTAACTTTCAGTAGCTTCCTCTGCCACTGGGGACTCCGACTCAATAAAGTCTCATCATGTCACTAAGGAACACATAAACCGCCTTAATAACACTCTAGTGCCTTAGTGATAAAACTTTTACTGTATAGCACTGTAAGCCATGTATTCAGTCTTCTTTGAAATACCCATCTTGTTAGTAATGTATATGACTTGTTAAATGCCTTCGTTTGCTATGGTGATGTTACCTCTGTACAATCGTGATTGTGTAATATTATAAGAATTCTGCCTTAGTTGCACACTTAAATGCTTAAACGTGTTTTAACAACTCTTGGAACTAGTAATGCGACTAGCCATAGCATCAACTACCATCGCCATGCATAGATGGTACACCAAATGATTGTTATAACATATTATTGCATCACTATACTATACTTAAATTATGAAAATCATGATAGTTCTCACAATTGTGATATAGCTATGTGTGTTCTAGAATTGTGATGCCTCAAAATCTCACAATCGCTCACCCCTAATGGGGGCAGACATACACACACGAATACACGCACACACACATATACACACCGACTTTCCAGACAATAATAATGAAAAACCAGGCATGCACCTTTGGCTAGCATGCGCCTAGTTTAAACTGTTCAGTGAATCTGTATATGCTCAGCTGGCTAAATGTCAAAAAATGCATTGACCCAGATAACCGCTAATCCATTAAGGTTAAACCTGGGGATCTGCGGAATGATCCAAATCTTTAACTTCATTGAAAGCATAAATAGCTATATATATACTTTTTAGAACAACTAATACTAGTTAAAGCACTGCCATAAGTGCTGTACGGAAAATACAGTACATGGGGTGAGGTCAAGTGGCAAATACAGTTTGAGGTATATAGTATGATACGGTTCTTTAACTGGTTTGTTTTGCGTGGGATGGCACAGTTTAATCATCAGCTCTCATATTTGCTTAGATATGTTGTTAAATCAGGTAAGGACCAAGTTGGTTGTAAGAATCTGTATTGCTATAGTATTGCTATAGTATTGCTATAGACTATTTGCCACAATTCACCATGCAATAATATCGCGAGGGTGGCAAAGCTTACGGGTCCATCAAGCCCGGCGCATTGAATAGAGTAGTGTAGCCAAAAGGCTACTAAAATATCGACTAATGTTGAGGACTACTTTACTGATGTTGCTTTCACAATCTAGCTACATATATGGTATAATCCCTCCCTTAATTAGATTTTTGACACCTTGTGGACTGCCCAACGTGCTGTATTTGCCACGAACCACTGTACAGAGAGTTCATTACTTCTTGCAACAGTAGTAGTAAAACCTGTAAAGCCTAGAACGTCATAAGGCTTCCTAATTAGCCACAATATGTCAATATGTAAAATAATTATTATGTTAGATTTACTGTGCTACCAAAAATACAATCTTGTGGCTAATCAAGAAGCCTTATGATGCTCTATGCTTTATGGCTGTTGCAAGAAGTATTGAACTCTCTGTACCAGTAAACGTAGTGTTTTCTTTGATCCTCCCATGCAAAAAACGATAATAATAATTATAGCTAGCTAGCTAGTTAGATTTGTTCTGGTCATAGTACACAACAAAGTGATATGTACTTTTTCTTAGACATGGTCAATAGATTCATGGGAAGAGACAACAATTTCAGGTGATATAGCTAGTTGTAGCTACATGCATGCACACATATTGTTGTTCATAATTAATAGCTATGGTTACATAAAATACAGAAGTGTTGTACTCCTGTAATAGCCTTTAAATATTGACTTAATTAACACTTAGCTATATGAAGAATTTAAATAATCCGGCATCACTTAAGGTTCAACAAATGTGATATCATAACTGAATGCAGTACGCATGTACATGCAGTGAAGCTGGACACTTCGTATATAATCTCTTGCTAATATATAGTTAGCTGGATAATCTATAGCTAATTAGCTAGCTAATAATGAGAATTACATATTATTAGTTAATTGGTTAAATAGGATTGACTTCTAAGCCCAGGGGAGTAGCTGTGATTATTGCAAACAGCTATAAAGAAACAGATGTTGCAGCACCTAGTCAAAGACAGCTACGATATTTACCTAGTGCAGTTAAAGATGCAGATAAGCTCAAACAAGCCTTTGAATATCTCAAGTTCTTTGCTGTTGTAAAATATAATATGACAAAATCTGAACTTGTATCATTTCTACTATCATTGGCTCACAACCCTCATGTGCAGATTTGTCACCGATTTGTGTTTGCATTCTATGGCCATGGAGATAACAACATCGTTTACTGTGAGGATGGAAGTGCTATTCAAGTTAGTGTCATACTTAATATCATTTCAAATCACGATTCATTAAAGAACATCCCTCGATTGTTTTTCTTTGATATTAGCCAGGATCCAAAATCTATTGCAAAGGAAACTGAAAAATGGCAGCCCAAAATTATTGACAATGTTATAGTAGCATTTTCAACATCTCCAGGAAGTCACAGATATTTGGATGGCAGAGGTAGTAGCCTGTGGACTGTTATATTGGCTAAGAAGTTAGTTACATCCCCTCAGGATATACGTTGTGTAATAGTGGAAACCAATGAAGAACTTTATGCTACAATTGAACCTCCCATTTTTGGTAGGCAGTTACCACAACTGTTTGGCAGACTCAACACAACCATCTGCTTACTAATAGAATCAGGTAAACAGCCATGCAGCTAGTTTTTATCAAAGTGATAATCATTAATTTGTGCATGAACATAGCTATGTAATCATGCTAGCTATAGCTATATGCAGTTTATGCTGCAAAGCTTCTTTAGCATTCATATTATTGGTAAGTATTTCATCAAGGTAATGTCAGCTTGAGGTTTAATTTTCCTATATTAAGCTGTTACAATTACAGGAAATTTATGGGTGTTTTAATCTGAGTAACAGCTGCAGTATCTGCATGTAATTGAAGCTTCATACAAATACGTTGGGTATAAAAAGCATGCTCAAGTAAGGTACATAGAATAATATTGTGGAAGTCATGGATGATAGATAACAATTAAGGGCTGATATCAGAATGCATACTCCATATTGTGTTAGCTATCACCGCGGTATTACTTCTTTTATATAGTTTGACTAAGTATTTTTTGTGAGACCTATAGCTATCCTTTTGTCTCCCATTTGGATCGGTTCTTGTTGTGTTATATGATAATAGTTGCAGTAATGAGTTGCGTCATCTAGCTATAATGTGCAGTGGTTAATTTTGTGAGCGCATTACTACATAGGGATTTGGTCATACTACTAATTAAGTGTCTATGTAACTATTCAGCTATAACTGCACAATAAAAAGTACAAAAATTAAAAAGGAGTGATCTCTAACAATAAAAGTAAGGAAACAAGGCTATAGCTGGCTATACCTGGCTATACCTGATGGCTACCATTCCAACTGGCTGCATGTGGGTACTAGTAAAATCTACAAGTTACAGATAACTGTACTCACGGCTATATAATTGTGATGGTAACCTTTTAGATACATGCAGTAGCCAGTGCTGGAAAACAAATCCTGTCTTAATTTCCATTTTATTGCAGAGCTACTCCTTTTCAATGATGCAGTATGGCCATGCTATCATTCCTTGCCATCACTTTTTAAGACATTTTTGCATTAGTAGCTATATACCTATTTATATAATTATATAGCTGTTTATTATATAACGTGCAGGTCAACAACCAGATTATGGTGAATCAGATGCTGTTCCTGTTACAGTTGATACTCTTTCTGCATTAGCATATAGGCTATGGGACACTTCAGATATACCAATTATACGCCATCGACACTACGGTTAGTAGCTAGCTAGCTAGCTATATAGCTATAAACTAGAGGTCATAATTTTTAACCCTATATATATAACTCATAACTACCTTATATGGTCAGCATATGACCAAAGTTACGTGCATGATTACTATCTTCTAGCTAGCTGTAGCTATGTGCAGTGGAATTAGCAAAATCATTGCAGTTAAGGACTCTTCATAATTTTTTATCAATAGCTAACTCTTGTATGGTAATTATATTAGCTATGCTGGTTGTAAAGAGAACTCTATAATTATAACTTTATTTTAGCTAGCTAGCTATAAGTTATAAGTTAAAGAATGCATGTAGCTAGATTGATAGATTGAAAGATAGATTGATTTTTATTAAAGCTAGCTACGTAGCTACCCAGCTAGTTATAAAATTATGCAAATTGTTTCAGCTGCAGCTGCAACTACATTAGATTTTCATGCTTTAGAAGATGTTATACCATTCTTTGTAGAAAAAGCCAAATCCCAGTTGAACGAGTTGTTTCAAAAATACAAGATCAATGCAAGTTATGATTCAACTGATGATGTCACTGATGGTAATGTCCACAACTACAGAGCTACACTCACATACACTGTTCATGGGAGAAAGTGTCGGTACGAGAGTCGTGGTGTGTTTGGTAGAAAACAAGATGCTGAGGAAGATGCAGCACAACAAGCACTTTGTGAGATAGAACAACAACTAAAGCAGCCCGGAGGAGTGTCCTACAAGTCATTGTTGAAGGAAAGATATTGTGATGAGCGACGACTCTCAGCACCACAATATACCACTGAAAGTACTAGTGGAGGATTTGTGTCAACTGTAAATGTTCCACAATACAAACCAATAAGAGGACCAGTGGGTAATAGTAAGAAAGAGGCTGAACAACTTGCTGCGATGGAGACATTAAGAAAACTTAAAATACAATTTGACTAGCCAGCTATATAGCAAGCATGCAATCTTGCTATGGTACAATATGTTATTATTTTTATACAGGTTGGTTTTAGCAGTTAGTCATGATCATATACATGCTGGTATTGTTGAAAATGAACTTTCGATTAAATGCTGTCATCGGTACATGCTTAAGACGTACTAACTATAATGGCAAAACTTAGCTGAACAGCTATAGGCATTGGCAGTCATAATTCAATACTCAAATTCATCAAAAATAATTAAAATAATTAGCTAGCTATAGCTTGCATGCATGCACATAATAGATTTCAGCATGATGCATGGAAGCTGAGGCTGTGATGCATGTGAGGATAAGAAGCAAGTATCTACAGCATAATTGTGTTTGCAGGCCTCGAAGTGACTAGTTATAGTCATACAGCCAGAACTTGATACGTTGGCGGGCCACAACCTGGGCCTGCCAATGTATGCCAGTGTGTTTTAACAGTGCATGCTTGTTATATATACATGCATGCACTCCATATATAGCCACTATAGACTTAATCGCTATATGTGTATGCATGTACTAATATAGGCATATATATGCTAACTCAGACAATCAACATACATGTAATTTATTAGCTATTTCTACCTATGTGACCAGATTTGCCAAAAGGGGTCTTATACACGCACAGTTTCAAGTCTCACTTTTCACCGCCATTCGACAGACACAACACTAAACCAACAGTTGATATGGCTGTCATGGCCAAAAGTACAGCAGTCTGCTTTCACTGAGGCTTCTTTCTCCAGCCTGTATGACGTACGAGAGTGCTCGGATGTTCTATAAATGGCCCCATCTTGCCTGGACAAGCAGACAGACGGCAGGGAATCACCACACGACTAGCTGGCGAGATTGGCCGTGATTTTAGCTACATTTTGTGATATCTGAGGCTGAAAACAGCCTGAATTGACACCACATGGCCATAAGGATCCTTCTGGTCGGAGGGCCCCGCCACTTCGTGGCTCCCACCTCCCCCCACCCTTGCCGCCCCACCGGATTTGTTTGTGGTATTGACTACCTTGTGAAATAAACTATCTAAAATGGCGGGAAGCGCAGCTAACCATTCATTGAAGAGTTGATCCAATAAACTACCATGAGTGACTGTGCATTCGTGGAGAATTGCACACAAGCAGCTTCATGCATTCTCGAGATATATTTAATTGAATATTTCAAAAATGTATTTCTAGATATTTATAATTGCGCGTATAAGACCCCTTTTTGCAAATCCAGTCACAATAGCTATAATATATACAAATGGCTGATAAGTAATAATATACATGACTTAAATAACCGACTGCATGGCTGTCCTGATCCTCTAAAGTTTATACAAAGTGATCAGGTAAAGGTCACCTTATGCAATTTGGTGCTGGCAGTCAGCATATACATATACAGCAGGAAATATATAGGACCTGCCACTACACATGGGGAAAGTTGATATTTTATAGTTCAGACAGGATACAGACAATTTCATCAATAGATTTATGTAATCAGTCACTTCCTATAATAACAATAAAGCATGTGTGACACATGCATGGTGATGCATGCCTAACATTATCCAAAAATGGGCATGCAGCCATTGCAGTGTAGCTATATAGCTAATGGTAATGTAGATTATATTTTAGTCATGCCATGCATGCATGCATATATACATACAGCTATATACGTAGCTACAGTTATAGCTACAAGCTTTTGATGTAAACATGCACATGCGTGCATGTGCATGCATGCCGGATCGTGTATTTTTCTTTAATTATTTATTGTAAAAACTATTAAGTATAATTATATATGGTGAGAACTGTGGAACTGAAGCAAGGAGTGCTTAAGCTTCCTGTGATCAGGCCCGTAACCAGACTTTTCGAAAGGGGCGGGATTCTAAATGGTATGCATGCATGCATGCATGGTCACACAAATGAAGTGGGGCCCTTTGATTATGAGTTATTGTGTGAAGTACAATCACATACTGATTGTGCTTTGGGGGTCTGGGGGAATGCCCCCCAGGAAAATTAAAAATATAGATTGAATTGCATTGGAGGTATTTTGGAGTGTTTGCTATCAGTAGAGTCAAATAGCAAAAACTTTTATAAAGTGCAAGTAAAAAGCTATAGCCAAAATAGCTAGGGGGTTCGTCCGACCCCCTCGTACCTCCCTGCATGGTTACGGGCCTGGTACATGATGTTCACTGACTGAGAATCAGTATTAGTGAACCATGTACTGTATGAAGTGCCGTTTGTATCAAAACTCTACCTTAAAATAATAGTAAAGTATTTAAAACTGATATGTGGGTATTTATTATATGACTTGGGTATTTATTATATGCCCTGGGTATTTATTAAATCACTTGAATATTTACTATATACCAGAGTATTTATTAAATCACTTGGATATTTACTAAATGACTTGGGTATTTATTATATACCCAGTGTATTTATTATATACCCAGGGTGTTTACTAAATGATGTGGGTATTTATTATATACCCAGGGTGTTTATTAAATGATGTGGGTATTTATTATATACCCAGGGTATTTATTAAATGATGTGGGTATTTATTATATACCCAGGGTGTTTACTAAATGATGTGGGTATTTATTATATACCCAGGGTATTTATTAAATGACGGGTATTTATTATATACCCAGGGTGTTTATTAAATGACTTGGGTATTTATTATATACCCAGGATGTTTATTTTATATCCAGAGTATTTATAAATATCTTGGGTATTTAATATGCACCGTAGGTTTTTAAGGGTATTTATTAAATACCCTGACTATTTACTAAACATCTTGGGTATTTAATATACCATATGTTTTTAATACGTATATAGGTTAGTTTTTTGAATTGAATGTATATAATTCAAGATCTTGGTCAAATACGTAGGCCGGGTCAAGTCTATTTTACAATGCTATTACCTCGTAATGCAACAGTCTATATTGTTGACTGCTCTATTAAAGAGTATTGATCTATTATTTCCAAGACCTCCATGTTGCTCTATCTGTATAGGTTACCAGGTCTAAGGGTTAGCTGGAGTACAATTATTTAACCATATGCATCAGCATTAAATACAATGTTACAAAGGTTCTATACCGATTTCTTTCTGCAAGAGATATGTTAGCTTATAGCTTAGCTAGTTAGCGAGGTTGTAATATACATTGTTATAATTACATGATCAAGTAAACACAAAAGCACATTATATATAACTAACTAGCTACATGTTATTTGTAAGATATCCAATTATGGTTGTAGCTATTAGGTAGCTATTGCTCCATTCAGTAAATTGTACATATATTACAACCGGGTGATAAATGACAACCAACTGCAGTCACAACGTTTTGAAACAAACTAACTCCATTATCATGATTGTCACTATCAAATGACCTTATAACTTCAGTCACTGCATGTTGTAAAAAGCAACAGGGAGAAAACCTTACATTAGGCACATCAACAACATTTGTTGCAACAGGTAAATCAACCTGTCCTCCTATTGTATTACTTTGTTGTAATTGCTGCTGTATGATCCCTTGAACAAAAAGTTGATTGGGAGTCAAGCTCCTTTCAGTTGACAGAGAATGATTATTCCAGTCTTCAACAAACTCTTTTAAAACCCTGTTAATTTTTGGCATGTACACTTGATGTAAACAATACAAATCAACTTCATTCAATGGATTCAGCAAATTTTGAGTTTCAAGTGCATAAAATGTTTCATAAAAGTTTGACACTACACATCGAAAAACATCACGCCACAGTCTTTTGATTCTTTCATTGTGGACAGATGACCCTGTAATAACAGCTGAGTCAGTAGAGTGAGACTCTGTCATATATCTCCACACATCTACATTTTCCCCACCACAGTCTGTTCTCACTCGATTCGGCAACCCAAAGTATTCAACTGCTGCAACAAAAGATTGCAGGACAGTTTCAGCTCTGTTGTTGTCAGTACAATTAAGATACACTATTGATCTAGAAAATCCGTCAATTCCGCCGTGTATGATAAGGCGCCACCTCACCATCTTGTGATGTCCATCCAGGTGCCACACAGAATTAGGCCCATCAGAATGATATACCCTTCGTCTTACTGCCAAGTTTCTCCTAAGTTCAACATTGATGGGATCAACACGATGTATTGATGATCGTACTCTTGATCTGGGAACACGAATACCTAAACTACTAAGGTGGCCTATTATCATTCGTTCTCCATCATTTGGGTGATTTCTTTTGATTTCTTCAATTGTATTATCAAGTTCTGCATCACTTATTGATGAAAATGTTGCCATTCTGTCAATACCGTGTTCTTCTAATCTTCTGTAAAGAGTAGAATGACTCACATCCATCATATCTGCAATTTTAGTCCAACCAAATCGTAACCCTCGCAAAAATTCAACATATTCCATATCAATTTGTAGAAATGGACGACCTAAAAAACTGTAACATTGCAATGAATGATAATCATCATCATGCATGCATGCACTATGATATTATTATTATTATCAAGTTATAGCTACATGGGATAAGGGCACCAAAGGCAATTCAATCCTAGTCAGCAAACTTGATAGGCTTTATAATTAGCTATATAAACACACCTACATTACCTGAGTAACTAGCTACATAGCTAAGTAGCCAACTGTATTTTCGCTTAAACTATGTAGCATATATATATATATGTACTTAGCTATACAGTATATAGTGCTAAGCAATATTTCAATATTTGGGAATATCATAATTATATGTAATATTTCATTGAACAATCCAATATTTATTCATAGCTATACTGAGGATTTCCAAATCTTTGCAACACGTAAAAGTGCAACACGTAAACCTGGTCGTGAGAAACTCAGTAATCAATCCCCATGCAGCATGCTCATGCAACTTTTTATGCAAAATTTGTTGGAAAATGCATGATTACCTAGCTAATTAGATGGTGAGTAGATGCAACACTGCTGTTTCTGCAGCTCATTATTTCTCCTATGCTATACAGTTATATAGTCTTGGATTACGTGAGTACAGTATGAAGTTCAAAATCAATTATAATACTCGCCTGTTTCGCCCTGTTCACTCTTTTGTATCTTTTTTGTAGGTATGAAGTCATGAAGTATAGTACAACAACTTGAATTGTCAACCTGATATTCTCCTCTTGTGGCCAGTGTAGTCATGCAGCTTACAACATAAATGGATATTTTAGTGCATAATATTACTAATATTTCAGTAAAATCGTGAGAAATCATGCATGAGATGAACAAGCAGTAGTGAGACCAATGGTGAAATCATGTGTCTCACAACCAAATCGTGACAGTTGAGAGGACTAGTGTTGAGAGGTCTGTAAGAGTTATACGTAATAGTCAGGCTATGTATTAAATAAACAGCGTATAGCTAAATACGCATATGAAAATTATTAATAAACACCCTGGGTATACAATAAATACCCAAGTAATTTAATAAATACTAGGGGTGAAACGAATCTGAATTTTAGATAGCTATATGAATATTCTTTACATTAACGAACAAATAAACGAATGTATTGTTTAGCACAAAGAATGAAGAATGCTCTAGGTTTCAAGGTGTTCAGTGGTAGGATTGGTAGGAAAAGGATATTATTGTCATCAAAAATGTGATAGATAGTTGTCTCCATATGTTTTATTAAAGCAGCTATAAAAAGCATAAAAATTCTGTTTAGCTGATACAATTACATAGATTTGGACTGTCATAATGGGAGCACAATGTATAGCTAATTAGCAATTATCGACTAAACAAACATGTGAAAATAAATCCAAATAAAAATTAACAAATGAATACCAAATATTCTATATATTTGTTTCAGCCCTAATAAATACACTGGGTATATAATAAAAACCCAAGTCATTTAATAAATACCCTGGGTATATAATAAATACCCAAGTCATTTAATAAATACCCTGGGTATATAATAAATACCCAAGTCATTTAATAAATACCCAAGTCATTTAATAAATACCCTGGGTATATAATAAATACCCAAGTCATTTAATAAACACCCTGGGTATATAATAAATACCCAAGTCATTTAATAAATACCCTGGGTATATAATAAATACCCAAGTCATTTAATAAATACCCTGGGTATATAATAAATACCCAAGTCATTTAATAAACACCCTGGGTATATAATAAATACCCAAGTCATTTAATAAATACCCAAGTCATTTAGTAAATATCCAAGTGATTTAATAAATACTCTGGTATATAATAAATATCCAAGTGATTTAATAAATACCCAGGGCATATAATAAATACCCAAGTCATATATTAAATACCCACATATCAGTTTTAAATACTTTTAAGGTAGAGTTTTGATACAAACAGCACTTCATAGTACTGTGCTGCCACAGTTTTGGCATTACTTAGTTTTCACATGCAGTGTTAAGTTGTAACATGTATAGATTAACTAATGTGTCATATCATTGTTTGTGCGTTATACTGAGCTATATATGAAGAATATATCATTACGTTTGCATGCTTAGTCACGAAGGCGCGAGGGAAATATATTGTAACGCGATATCTTACGTCATAGCAGCTATAGGGTTTTTCCGGCTGCACATATAAAAATTATAAAGCGCCGCGCGTGGTAGTGGTTATGCATAGTGACCATGCATGCGGTAGCTATGCTTACCATATAAATGGCTAGCTATATAGCTATGTAACGTTTTCGTGAGTAAATGCATTGTTTAGTTAGCTATATATTCATAGACAAAAGCTATATAATTATATAGTTCGGCTCAGTAAGCACTGAATACTGACCAATCGCGATCAATCAATTATCACGTGAACTGATTTAAATACCTGGATTATCACTAAAGTTAGTACGGGCGATGGCTTATGCTGCTTATCAAGAAGATTACATTCCTGATTTGAGTCGCCACAACGGATTGGCCATTCTCATTGGTATGGACTACGCCACAACACCAAAGCTGAACACTCTTCCTGGCACGAAGGTCGACATCACCAAGATGGGTGAGACATTTAATTTTCTAAAATTTGCAGTGCTGAAGCTGGAGAATTTGAACAAAGAAGAACTAATATCAAAACTGTCGTTTATAACATCACAGCATGACATGTGCAATCGTTTGGTTGTCGTTTTTTCCGGGCACGGAAAAATGGGCGAGCTGTATGTACAAGATGGAAAGAGGATCAAAACAGACGAACTTTTCGATCACTTCAGTCCAGCTAAAACTGGTAATCGATTCGCTAAAGTGCAGCTGTTCTTCATTGATACATGTCGGGGTGATGCAGTTGATCACGGGATATACACCAGCAGGGGAGGAATTCCAAAGAATAGTCGAATTCCCAGCATCGACAATGTTTTGATTGCATATTCCACAACACCACAGCATAAAGCATATGAGTATAAGGGGAGGGGTGGGCTCTGGTTGAGTCTACTAACTAGAGAATTGGAGCAATCTGACAAAGCCATCACTGAAGTTTTGGTCGATGTTAATCGCCACCTCAAGAACGAATGCCTGAGAAATAAGACTGCATTTCAAACCGCAGAATACACAAGTTATCTGACAGAAAACATTTATTTACGTAAGGAAGCTATTCAAAGTTTTCCTCAGCTCGATGTAACACTAAAGAGTAAGTTGTACGTGTGTGTGTGTGTGTGTGTGTGTGTGTGTGTGTGTGTGTGTGTGTGTGTGTGTGTGTGTGTGTGTGTGTGTGTGTGTGTGTGTGTGTTCATCTATATATACGTGTATGCATGTTTATATTTACGTTAGTGGCTAATATACGTAACTATTATGCTGTGTATGATAGGTAGTGGGAAATATCATGATTCTGCCAGCTATCAGTTCACCTCATTGGTTCCACCTTTGTCATCAAAGCCACTGCAGAGCAGTTCAAGACATAATGCCAGCTTTCATCAAACTGGTATGCCGGCTTTTACAACTATATACACTTACTTACAGTTGCTGATGTATATAGGAATGTATGAGGAAAACATGCTAGCTCGTCAGTCTTCACAACCAACATACAATCGTCATAGGAAGCAAGTGGAATTTTGTGTTAATAATTTTTCACCATTTGCTGGTGCTAAAAAACCTTCTGGAACAACTAAAGATGCTAATCATGACATACCAAGTAAGGCACATGCTTCCTGTTATTTTTGAAACTTGCATTCTTAACTGTCTATATCATAACTGGTGTTTGTGGATCCTCAAAGGATGTATCTATTGATGTAAACATTGACCACTACTTATGTCACTCCCCTCACATAACAACCGGTCTAGTCACTATAATACAACAGTTTTTAAAAATAAAAATAACCCAACCAATGTATCATATTTCAGTTAAATGTACTTCATTTGTTTTTTGATATTGTGATATGATTCAGTGGTGATTTTGCTGTAAACAGCCAATCAGATTTAACTTGTTAGAACTTTAAAATTCAGTCTAATATTACAAACTATAGCACCTGTAGGTTATAGCTGTGGTAATGAATAAATAAGCAAATGATAAATTATTGTTGCATGTTTGTTAATGTACAACAGCAGCAGCTGCTCATGTTTTGTCACTGCACAGATGTCTGTGCAGTGACAAAACATGAGCAGCAACATGTGCATGCTTAGCAACTAATTGCACTAATCATTCTGTATAGTGGGAAAACTCAAGTGTGGAATTTAATTTGGTGGTTTGGCAGATTTTGAATTTAATCCCACTTGCAGCACATGAAGCATTTTTTAGCATATTAAAATCAATCTGTCAACTGAATTAAAATGCCGCCATGTTTTTCTGCTATGCTGTAAGGCATTGTGAGATTCCTTTCAATGGCTTACTAAAAAGTTGCTTCCAATGGTCTTAAATTATGCATGTAGTCAGGCAGGTTATATTTAACTGGCCTTGGCTAAACGGATGTAAACGGCTATTTTACCAGCATGGCAAGGTGGCCAAGAGGGGTGGGGCTAGAGTAACAGTGTAGTTAGCTAAGTCATGTAAGCTGTGTCATAAAAATGATGCTGCATGCATCCAGACAGCACTACTCCTTTTAAAGTGCAGCTTATCTTGATTCGATTGTGGGTTTTAAAGAATTGTTTTACTGCCGGCATGCTATCAACTTGGTGATATTGGCAGTTTAACTCATAACTGTAGCTGGCCTTGCCGCCAACCATTGCTATATCAGGATGGCCTGGATGCTAACCCTGGCTGCTAAAGCTAGATCTCCTGGCAAAGCTGTTTTTATTATGAAACCAGAACTGGCATAATATCCATTATATCAAGACTCACGGTAGTGAGTCGCGCGGCCAAGTAAAGTAGGACGTGCGACCCCGTGAGTTATTTACACAAATGCCTAACTCTAATAGAACGCTCACCCAAAATCATCTCATAAAATTCAACTTTCTAGAAAACCAGCGTACAATATAAAACAACCTTTAGTAACGCATTATACAAGACTATTGTTATGCAAGTAATCACTAGTAGTCTTTAGAAATACCCCATGACATTTTGCCGAAATTGTCGTATTCTTCTCCTTCTCCTTCGCATACTCGTTAGCGCAAAGAGGCTCATGCGGCCAAAACTTTTGAAGCTTTTATCTTAGACTATGTTAACATCAGAGCCTTGAAATTGCTGCTATATGTTATTTGGGTATTGGAGTTTATTTCAGACAAAAATTGAGGTTCCAGCTTGCTTGTGAGAACCCCCATAACACGATTTCTCAAAGTTTGATTCATTTGCTCGTGCGCTTCAAGGAACAAACTTTGATATATATTAAAACTTTTCAAGAAGTTTGCGATTCTGACCTGCCATTTGTCTGTAAAGTGGTCAGTTAATTTGTATACAGCGTGCTAAGATATGCCCACGCTAATTGCTTAATTGGTCTTGAATCCAAATTTAAGTCACCCTTCTAGTAGCGCTATTTACAATCAATGCTATTGAAAGTGTGGTGATTATTGCATCTTAGGACTCATGTCTCTATTGCTGTTGTAAGTGTGATTGCGTTTACGAGAAGGTCCAGCCCAAAGTTTAAGTTTGTTCATGCATGCGTATAAATACTTTTACTGATAAGTCGAAGGAATTTCCCAGCTGCCATAGATACCGTATGCAGCTGCTTAAGTCATGTTCAATGTATTGTCAATTTGTTGTCGCTTGTTTGTTCATGCACGCACTTTTTTTAATTTGTAAAACTACCTTGAAATACAATTGCTTACTATAGTTGTTATATTATTGGATTGCATTTTATAAATGAAAAATTTAATTGTTAGCTAAGTAATTAGGGCGGAGACACTATATCGCCGTATATCCTTGATTGTATTCCAATAATCAGAATCTTCATAAAATGTCCAGCTGTTGAGACGTTGTAAGATGACGGATCAACTCTAATAAGCAATAATCAGATAGTGAATAACAATGCAAATGAAAGCTGTGTTGGTTATCTTATCAAAATGTGTGATATGCCAAACAAAAACAGCAGGGCTGTAAAAAAAGGGCGCCGCCAAGCAAAGTAGGATCAATAGTACAACTGGTAACAACAAGGACTGATATCAAGTTGCGGCCAAGTAGCTAGATGAGAATATTACCACAATCAATCTGTTAAAACAACTGGTAAGAACAAGGAGTGATATCAAGTTGCGGCCAAGTGTATATAGTACATCATGATCACTCATGCTACATGTTTGTAGCTAGCAATATATAATGAAAACTAGACAATACACATGCAAGTGTCATTAAATTGTCATTTGGCCGCTTTTTTGTACAGTGACATCAAAAGTTAAAGTAAATGTGATGTCACAGATGTACAAAAAGGCGGTCAAATGACAATTTAATGACACTTGCATGTGTATTGTCTAGTTTTCATTATATATTGCTAGCTACAAACATGTAGCATGGATGATCATGATGTACTATATACACTTGGCCGCAACTTGATATCACTCCTTGTTCTTACCAGTTGTTTTAACAGATTGATTGTGGTAATATTCTCATCTAGCTACTTGGCTGCAACTTGATATCAGTCCTTGTTGTTACCAGTTGTACTATTGATCCTACTTTGCTTGGCGGCGCCCTTTTTTTACAGCCCTGCTGTTTTTGTTTGGCATTTAATATGTACATAATACACATGCATATCATATTGTAAAATTACTAAAACTACCATTTTCTAGGTACCTACAAGCAATGTGGGCAGTTTAAGGAACAGCTGAAAGATTATTGCTGTAGCCCAGAGCTACGGCATGGAAGAAGATACAAATATTTACAAAACTTTCCTACTGGTAGTCTAGCACCACTTTATCTTACTGACATTAAGCGAGGAAAATATATTTCTACGGTTATTATTGTACCATTACACTTGGGGTATGTCAAAGGAGATTCCTGTTCAAGCAAGGAAGAAGCAGAAGAAAGAGCTGCAAAAGTGATGTTAGATAAACTACGACAATGTTAAATTTACAGTGTTGTACACTATGATTTGTATAGGTACGGGTTTATTGCATTTTTATAAGTACTCTAATAGAACAATCAAAATCAACCAATCAAAATCTTGAAACAATTATATCCTTGGTAACTCGTTTTATGAAGAAATGAACGAAAATTTTAAAGAACGTCCTACTTGGTTGCATGTAACAGCAGATGGTACGTTCTTAAAGCGAGTTAAATTAATTTAGCTAATAGCTAAGCATCAGTAAAGCTTACCATTGTATATGGATAGCCTATCGCCACCTGTCCGATGTCTTTGTTATAATATCCCGCTCTACTTGCAGTTCTGCCACCAATCAGACTGAAGCATCCTTTAAAACTAACGGTTTCACACCAACAAACTCAGCAAGTAGACGGCACAGCAGATTCTTCCCTCTGCGGTCACCATGGACACAAGCCGATACCCTGCCGCTTACCGCCGCTCGATCAATATTCATCGCAGGTCATAAATAATCGGTAGCTGTTTGGACAGTGTAACATATAGCTCATATAGGCTGTTCAAGACGCAGACGGTATCAACAATAATACCAGTGAGGTGTCCTTTGATCTGCACTATGGCTTTGAGACAGAATGTGATGACACAATCACCGAACACGAGAGACCCAAAGCTCCTGAGCCAATGATACTGGAATCCTTATCAAATTATGATTTGAGTGAGCTTTTGGGTAAAGACGAAGAGCCGGAGTGCATCCCGATAGCACCTACTGAAACATCCAACAGTAAACCTCAAACAATTTCAATATGCGCTGCTTCAAGTAACACAATTAGCAAAAAGAATTCGTCAAATATGGATTATTTGGTGCTGGAGGACATTGATGATTCGGATTATATTGACAATCAGATTTTTACAACAGGAAACAGCAATATGTTCATAGTGCAGGCTATGAGCCAGGAGCCATTGCTGGACAATTTCACAGACTCTTTTGAAAATCATCATTCAGGATCGGCCAAAGCAGCTACTACAGTCTCAGAGAAGTCGATTAAATCAAATAAAGCAAGCTCAAGATTGAGGAGAATTGCTAGTAATATAACAAGAGCAATGAGCAATAAATTTAGAAAGCTTTGTCATCCAACCAGAGTAGAAGGATCTTCAAAGGTTGATCATGGTGAAAACAGAGATGGAGTAGTCTGTAGTTCTACTTCTACTCAGAATTTGTTGCAAACATCCTCTAGTAATCAATGAAGAATTCTCTGATATAAAATTTATTTAATTAATTAATTAATCAATCAATCAATTAATTAATTAATCAATCTCTTGAATTGCTAAGGGGAAAACCCCGAATATGCTTGTTGGCATAGCAACGCATTAGCGCACTAATGTGATAGAGGACTTAGCTGTCTTGATTGAGAGGAGGGAAAGGTGGGTAAATCAGCTTCTAATAAGTGGAGGATTGTGTAGATTGATGGATATGGTTTTAAACAGCGGACTATTTCAATTATAGCCCTCCCACTCAACGATGACTTCTACGCCGGACCCCCATCGATTCTTGCCGAAAACTGAAATAGAATTTGCGAAGGATGCGCTACAGCAATTGAAAAAGGTAAATAACGTATCTTTACACGTATATGTGTTTACAATAGTCGCTGCAGCTTAGGGAAGTATCTGGCAGAGGTGGGCACGTGACTGAGGTAAACTGCACACGCTATTAAAGTGAAGAGAATATACTATATGTGCTTGTGTGATCCAGGAACAAATAGCATCGTGTAGTATCATATTTGACGGTGTTGTGGATCATCTTCCTGTCTATGGTGCAACACTTGCTAAAATCAAGGTTAGTATCGGCCAGGCTGGTCTCGTACAAGACTGTAAATGCGAGGCTAGATAATCATTGTCCTACATTAAAGTAATCAACTCCAAAGGAGTAGCCTTCGGAGTTGAGCTCCTGAATAAAGATTCAGGTACCATCTATTACAGGATGAAATGTGTAATATAGGCTGGCATAATTGTAGGTTTTTCATACTTTCATAGTATGTTTCTTTAGCTGTGGTAAGCTGCTTGATTGAATACCTGGTTCTCTCATGATAGGGACAATATGAACAAATTATAGCTGTTGCCAGAAGAAGTAACTTGAACCGAAAGACGGAAACTTATAATGAACTATCAAGATCTACAGAAGTAGCAACTCTCAGGTACACACTATTAATAAAATGGTTACCTCGGGGGGGCCACAACAGAAAAAAATCGCGTACAAGATTTAAAATCTTCGGATTTATAGAGATTTACAAGATTTACAGATTTTTAGAGATGTACAAATTTTTTAAAATTTATGGAGAAAGATTTTTTGAGATTTTGATAATCATACACAAGATTTATTTAGATCACATGCAGCTGAATACAAAATTTACTCCGTATTCTAAAGATCGATACAACATGATCTCTAGAATACGGAGTTATACGATAAATTTATGGAACCGCTGAACTTCAAGATTTAAAACTTACAAAGATTTATACCCCGCGTATGAGATTTATGGCTTGTTGCAGGCCCCTCGGGTTACCTGGTGCTTATAAACTTCCTCGAATCCACCGTGTCTTCTTATGTGTGTGTTTGCTGTGTAGCCATTATCAAAAGAGGGTTAAGGGACTACAGGTGAAAATAAATTCTTTAAAGGCTGATAACCAGCGGTTAGTCCAAATGGTGTTATATTAATTTTGTATATTGTATGTGTATTGTTTTAGGATATCAGCCAGCATTCAAAATCTTAGGTTAGCTCCATAGCAATTTTCGATACTTACAAATTAAATATTTTCTTGTATCACTCAAGAGAATTGTCAGAGACATGCAAGAAAGAACGAGGTAAACGTCATTACATATTAGCATTTTGTAAAGGTAGTTTTCCATGTGTCATACAAACTAGGTACAAAGGAATCTAAAATTACTTCCTCACGATTATTGATTTGTCAGCTGCCCGGTGCATGTCCAAGTTCATGTGTTGATAGAGCTGGTGTAATTATACTCAAAATTATTTGTATTATTATTTCCTCAAATCTCTCTGGATTATGCTAATATACTCCAAGTCACAACTCCATAAATATCTGGCTGCTCTGTTAGAGTAACACATGGTTTACTGTGTCTACCTAACCTGTTCTCCTCCACCCCTGTGGAGTCGTCAAACCTTCCAATGTTTGACTAGCATGCGTGGTCATTTATAGAAAAGAAGGTACAATCAGTTATGCCTGTGAAGCAGCACATGACGATGGAGAAGCGTAGACAATTAAGAATGCTTACTAAGGATGCCATCAGCTTACATCAGCTGCGCAAAGAAGTAAGATATCCAATGGACACATGCTTAGGTTGCTTATTTGTGTATCTCTTAGCTTGAGAGTGCTAAAGTGGAAGTCCTAGAAACTAAAGACACTGTGAAACTAAAGTATGCATGTTTCAAATATATTGTTCCTCTTTAAATACGGTACATAAACAGGTATGTGCCTATTGCGAAGAAATTAAAGCTTCAGCAGGAATTGGTCACCAAAGAGGTGTGATTATAATGGAGAATGCAATCATGATATTCTTGTGTTTACAGGAGAAGCGTAGTGAGTTATCTTCTATTAATAGAACACTGGCAATCAAGTTCAACCAACTGAAGGCAAAGGTTGAGGTAAGAAGTATAAATGTTAAATCAGACTGTTTGTGTTTCCTCGTGTTCACCCTGAGTTCACTAAATCTAATAGAATGAAGTATTTGAACCAAAAAACCCTTATCCTTAAACTTTTACTCATTAAATATGTGACTGGATTTGTGAAAATGTGCATAGTTCGCATATCCAATTTTCAACTTTGAGATTCATAAAATCTGTTAGGGATGATACACACACTTGAAACTTGCAGGGTCTATAGAGCTACCATTCCTGCAAATTTCAGATCTGTGTACTGATCCTGTCAGATTTTATGAATCAGAAAAATCGGATGTGTGAACCATGCATTTCCCAAATCCGGTCACATATTAAGAGATATTTGATTTTATAGGCTGCAAGTGCCTATGGGGTGTCTCGCAGGAAGTCAACTACTGATGCTCATTCCATTGCTGAGTATGTTTTATTGACCGCAGGTATATAATAAGTGTGTGTATGGGTAGTATAGCTAGCTGATGGTAATGATTGCTGTATTGTGATTGGTTGATAGCTAAAAAACCAGAGAATGATCAGATCGATGAACTTGCAGATGATGATGTTAGTATCAGTAATCGCATGTACATATAGTGTGTGTGTGTATGTGTGTGTGTGTGTGTGTGTGTGTGTGTGTGTGTGTGTGTGTGTGTGTGTGTGTGTGTGTGTGTGTGTGTGTGTGTGTGTGTGTGTGTGTGTGTGTGTGTGTGTGTGTGTGTGTGTGTGTGTGTGTGTGTGTGTGTGTGTGTGTGTGTGTGTGTGTGTGTGTGTGTGTGTGTGTGTGTGTGTGTGTGTGTGTGTGTGTGTGTGTGTGTGTGTGTGTGTGTGTGTGTGTGTGTGTGTGTGTGTGTGTGTGTGTGTGTGTGTGTGTGTGTGTGTGTGTGTGTGTGTGTGTGTGTGTGAGAGAGAGAGAGAGAGAGAGAGAGAGAGAGAGAGAGAGAGAGAGTATGGTTACTCATGAATGTATACACATGTGTGTATTCAGGATCCATTGAAGGAGAAGGAGACTGAAATGATGATGGATTACATTGAGAGATTCAATGAAGTAACTCATTAGTTGTAGTGTTAAAGTATAGCCATGCAACGATGACCTATTGTAGAATTTTGAAGGTGGACATTATGAAGCAGCAGCCTTAATGGCAGCTAATTCTCCTAAGGTGGCACCATACTGATTAGTTGTTGTAGTTAAATTGTTGGTGATTCAGGGCATTCTACGGACTAGTGAAAGCCTACACCGATTCAAGGCAGTTAGTGAAAAATATTCAGGAGACAAAATGTGTGTGTGTATGTGCGTGCGCATGTGTGTATGTGTGTGTGTGTGTGTGTGCGTGCGTGTGTGTGTGTGTGCACGTGCATGCACGTGTGTGTGTGTGCGTGCGTGTATGTATGTGCATGCATTATTGTGTATGCTTGTGTGTGTATGTGTGTACACACGCACATATGTGTGTACACACGCACGTATGTGTGTGTGCAGAGTTCAAAATAAGAAATAGTAGGTACTAGGACATATGGCCAAATACTTCTGTAAGTATTTGGCCATTTAGAAAAGTATTAGGCCATCCACAAATGTAAGTGACCCTTCAAATTTAATAAACAAAGTGAAAGAGATTAGCTATGTGATAACATTGTAGCTACAATATCACAAAAACATTTGTTCATGCAAAGCTAATGCAGCCAAGTGTCCCACTGGTCAAGTAAGTCAAAAGTACTTTCTGAAGTGCTCTCTTCGTAACTGTCCCCATCGCAATCTGATGGTAGTTCAGAAGAGCTATCCCTTAATCATAGGGGTGGTCTTTGGGGTCTCAAGACCCCCCTTCAGAAATATATCAAAGAAGCCAAAAGAGTGGTGTATTGGTATAAAACACACTAAAATGCATTATTTCTTGAATAAGTGTCATTTTAGCACTTTATATCCTATATCTTCCAAGGGGTTGCACTCACTACACCCCCTACTCCATATTTGGCTAAATACTTCCTTGTATTTACTTAAATATACTCTATATCTTATAATAAGCATGATTTTGGTGTTATAATAACAAAAAACCCTATAGCTTCCCTGCTTCAGAGATACATCTCTGCATGCATCAGCAATTCTATATAATGCACATTTTTTATCGAGTGTAAGAACATGTAATGAAGCGGTTAAGGGATAGCTCTTCAGAAGAAAGGAGTAAGAAGAAGAAAGAAGAAAGGAGAACATGTAATGAAGCGGTTCAGGGGCAGATCCAGGATTTTCTGAGAGGGGGGTCTAAACACTTGTGGGATCGACATGTGTTACATTGTAGAATGTGTGAAGTCCAGCTGCTTAGAAAAAGTTGCAGCTGCTTGTAATTAATCTACACTCAGTTCAGTCAGTTGCAGCTGCTTGTAATGTAAGGGGACTAGCCTATCAATTAATCTGAAAAGGGGCCGAACATATTTACATGTACTCAGAAATGAACAATTATGGTCAGAAATTGGCCGATGGCCGACTGTTATTTTGAACTCTGGTGTGTGTGTACATGCGTGTGTGTGTTTGTGTGCATCCTAGACAGCACATTGTAGTAAATTGTACAAGTGTGCATTATAAACTATTTTATAGGCAACTCCCCTTGTGGCTGTTTTGCAATACACTCCTGAACACAGTGTCGGCATTCCGGCTACCATCAGTTGAAGATTCTATTGAGTGTGCAACATGTGCATTGCAACTAGGTATAAGAGTATATATAGGAACACCTCTATGGTATACTTGATATCATATAGGACAGCTTACTCAGTTGATTCACTGGATTGGCAGTGGAAGTGTAAGTAATGTTAATAAATCAAAAGAAATCATAAGAAATCATGAAAATTGCGTTAAAATATTATGATTATATATAAAAAATATTTCTTGTCTGTGTTCTTCCCACAGTTAACACTGAGTACACAACTAGGGGATTTGGTAGCTGAATATTGCCAGTGTGAGGACTCTAGCAAGTAAATGGCTTGTGTTGTAATGTTTGCAAGAAGAGATTCTTAGCCATACATGTTTAGTATGATGTGTGTGATTGTGTTTGTCCATATACATGTCTGTGCATGCACGCTAGGGTGCGTTTGTGTGTGTATACACATGCCTACGTGTGTGTGTATGTGTGTGTGTATGTATGTATGTATGTATGTATGTATGTATGTATGTATGTATGTGTGTGTGTGTGTGTGTTTGTATATGTGCGCATGCATGAGTATGTGTGTGCTATGTGTGAAATACATGCAGTAGTTCATCAATAGTGATTATTTGATGTGCTTATTGGTTGTAGTTGTGTCTGTAGCAGTTTTGGTCTTGCCTTTACAATTTATTCATCAGCAGGAGATCATCTGAAGGTACACAAGCTTTTTGGCATCCCTGTAATAACATGCATGTTTCTATCAAGGCAACCTATTGTTTGATGAGACAGGGGAGGACGCTCTCCAGTTTGAACTATGCAGAGAAGAAGAGTCTGTCTACACAAGGTATCTCAGGCTCACTGTCCAGTGTAGTTAAACGTGAATGCGTTTACAGATTTTGCAGGAATTCTTTATTCCCATCCAAGCACCAAACTAGCTAAGCTTATGGTCCAACCACCGACCCCCCATGAACCAAAACTAACACTGATCATGGTATAATGATGCTGTCTGCTGACTGTTGTATTAGGGTGTTTCTTGACCACTTCAGGTTGTACATATTCTACTGAGGACTGGTTTGAAGGAACAATCTTTAAGAATTTTGGAGGTACAGTTTCATGTATCATTTTGAGGATAGTCCATAATACAAACGTATCAGAGAGCATACATATTTTTAAAATTCAAATGTCTTATTTTAATGTGTGTGTGTGTGTGTGTGTGTGTGTGTGTGTGTGTGTGTGTGTGTGTGTGTGTGTGTGTGTGTGTGTGTGTGTGTGTGTGTGTGTGTGTGTGTGTGTGTGTGTGTGTGTGTGTGTGTGTGTGTGTGTGTGTGTGTGTGTGTGTGTGTGTGTGTGTGTGTGATTGAATTACATTATACAGTTGGTAGTGGTGTGTTAACTGTTTCCTAATAGGGGTACATGGGTGAACATCATCAGACATTAGAGCATATCGTATTTGCTGATACTCAGTGAGTCAATTGTATGTAGGAATACCCTAACATTTATTGTACACAAGGTATTTTTTGGTCTTACATTTCACATAGGGCAAGTCTAAATGAAACTATTCACAGATCATCAAATTGAATATATTATTTCCTTGAGCCACTTTTGAGGAATAAAATTAAATTTTTGGACTTAACAAAATTCATCACTGATTGATACTCTCTAATAAAGCCATCACTAATGATTGGATACCTCAAACCATTGGTGACTGTACTATTAGAGGGGATATATATATATATATATTTGGTATACCGTAATATCCAAATGATAAACTGTAACATTAGCTATAGCTATGCACATTCAAAATAGAACTTGTAAACAACATTGCTCCATTGTGTAGCTGTAAAATTCTCTTATCAGTGCACCGACACTACTCTCCCTATAGTCATGGTATCTATAAATTTCTAGATTTCCCTTAGCTTGTAATATTGCTACTGATATAATGTATATGTTTTTTATAGGACTAGTGCAGAAGTTTGGAAAAGTCTTATAAGTTGTTTGGAACATCATAAGGAACTGGACTTGGTAAGTTTATATTTACTACTACATGAACTTTAGTGTAGCTATTATTTCCGTATGTAGGCTGCTGATGTTTTGTCATTGTTAACAGTGAAGGAGGTCATTTATAGAGAAGCTGCAGCATTGCGTTTGCAGTGGATGCCTCAGGCAGAAACACAACAAAGAGCGGTCACACCACACCCGCAATCAGAAACCCCAATGTCTGAGTCTACGTCAGTTTCACCCACTGGCACACCATTCACTAGGACTAACACGGCCTCTTCTAACTCCACTTTCAGTGATGGAAGTGATGATAATGATTCTGAAGTTGCTAGTTCTGTTGTTAGCTGATCACAAAATTGTAGCAGCTATAATTGTCTTTCTGCCGTTATTTTATTGTTTTTGATATCCTCAAATAATATCAGTGCCATTTTAATACATGGCATGAAGCCAGCTGTGCCGGTGCATGTAGCTAGCTATCATCTCTATTATTAAGATAAGTGCTAACCACTTACCGTGTAGCTGTTGAGTTGTATTGCATGTAGCTCTGTAGCTTGATATGTGCATGATTTTCTAAGGAAAAGTATGCCTGCAGGCTATGAATGAAATATTCTATATATAACAGTTAATGCAGGCGGTGGAAGTGCATGGCCTAATTTATTGTGTTAACAAGATAGAATATATTATCTAGTTTGTTTTGGAGATAAAGCGTAGCCATTCTGGCTTGGTTTATAAGTGCTGCACTGAAGCATGGAGGTATATATTTACATGATTTCGTGGCATTAAAATAGGTCCAGATAATAGGGGTGACTGCTAACTTGCAGTGATGATAGGACACTTGGGAGTAGCTATCAATACTAGGTATGGTTGTTTTATTAGAGTATGTATGTGCATTGTCAAAAGCAGATTTTAGTGTAAAAGTGGTGCATGCATGCATGGGGCTCAGCCCCATCTTACCTTCTAAACATGTGATCTTGGCTATAAGACTGGCTTCTTATATCATAGATAGTATCTATGCTTATATTATGGTCTCGGGGCGCTTATAATCGATAAGCGCGTTATGATTAAAATTACAAAACATGACAACTACAATTGACTAATGTCATTACAGCATAGATTATATTGAATAATTCTATGATCAAAAATCTAAGACAAAATCTCCTGTCTTCACTTATCCTCAATAATTAAGCGCCTGCGCTCACGCGAGACCGAAGTCGAGCTCTCCGCATTTTACCGTTCCCGATAGATTAAAGATTAAAACTCGGGGTTGATACTCGTCCCGATAGGTTAGCCATAAGAACTAGTTTTCTGCTAGTAAAGCCTCTGCGAATCATTTTTGGCTGTGAACATCAGCAATGAGTGGAAGGACGTTTCAGGTTTTCACTCGGCAAGTTCTTGCCGTGCCGATGGAAGGAGGATGGTTAATTGCTGAAAAGTTTACGTCACAAACTGTACACGGCAACGAGGTAACGACCACAACGTGACTAACTTAAATATAGCTATAGTATCAAATTTAAATGTAACACTGAGAAGCCGAGGGTGTGCTAGTGTAGCCAATGGGACTCGTTACATGTGCCCCTATAGTTCACTTATCACTATGGTAATAAAGATATTATTGAAATCTCGAGTGTAGATTAGATTCGTGCTTGTGGCCTGTAAACAATGTTCTATTGTGTTGTGTAGGAGCCGAAGCCATATTATTATATTCATAATGAAATTATAGCTATAAACTAAATAATTTCTATGAAACCAATAATCTGTGGTTGGGACTACACCTGGTCGATGTTTTTTTGGATGATTTGGATGTTCTGTATTGTAGACTTTAGTTGTTAAGCACATGTATAGCTACTGCACTAAAAAATTACATGAGCTCCCACACTAGTGAGAAGTTTGGTACAGTTGTCATGTGGCTTTACAAAAAATTACAATAAAAAGTGGAAAACACATTTCCTTATTTGATTAGTAAGGTCATTTCATTCATCACACAAAGAATAATTATTCAGGTTTACTGACGCTCCGTATCATTTGGTTACTAGGATTGTTTATCACACAAAGAATAACTAGCATAGTTTACTGACACTCCATGTTTGGTTGGTACAGTCATTCATCACACAAATAATTACTAGAGTATTTTACGGATGCTCGCATGATCAGCTCAGATTCAGCTGATACTCAGCGGTATGAATAGAGAAGCATATTGCATGCATGCTGAGGCTCACCCCATGGTGCTAGATGTATAACTGCTAGTGAGTGTTGGTGTTGAAGGCAATGATGGTTGACCCCTTTGTCAGCTTTCTCATTGGATATCCAATTAAACTAATCTATATTTGATTGACTATATAATCATACGTCAAGTGCGTAATTGATATGTTTGCATGCTTTAACATTCAAAGCAGTCGCAGTTAACCATTGATGGCACTACCGGTTATGCCATTATTACCGAAAAGCTGAAAGTCAGTACAATGTGTGACACTGATAACAACTTGTTATATACTAAACTGACACAAACAGGTAACAGGGATCAAACCATTACTATACCTCCATTGTATCTGTACCCAGGGCTAGTTGTGATTTAGATACATGCATGCATGCAGTAACCAATGCTGGCAACTGATTTATCTTGTTTCCTGCAAAGATCAATCCCTACTCCTTTTTAAATACATTGTTATATTCTTTATATGCTGAACTATAGATATTATGATAATCAAGCATGGATACAAAGCTATTCATACACATGCTTGACTCTTCTTTCCTGTATGCACTGCTAGCACTATTATATGACTATATTATATGATCATCAATTTATAGGGGAGAGCACAGCCGTATAGATCCTCTGGTTATTCTGCTGTTGAGGCTCCAAGCAGTGAGGAATCACAGGATAATTCTGTAAAAGGTTCATTTTATGTACTAATACTTCATTTTACCAGCTCATTAGTGTAGCATGTGGTTATAATGTTTATAGTTGTAGACATGTTGCCTCAGCATTATGATCTAATATGGTGATCCCTAGTAAATTCCTAAGCTCAATAACTTTTCTTGGAAATTGTCACTTCTAGGTTTTCAGTAATTGTTATTGTAACCTAACAGCATTTTAAAATTACCCTGATCTAACAGTATTGCTGTTACGTACATTAGTGTTGTGGTTTGTTTGAATTATGTTGCTAAGGGACACCTGTAATACAACATTAGTGCTAAATCAGTTTCATGCAAGCTAAAATATTTATAGAACATCTCAATTAATGACGTTTATGCAACATCCGGTCGCCATCTAAAGACCTTAAAATGTACAGAAATTTATGAGACCCTGAACTTCAGGCATCTCAGGTGCTTAAACTATACCGAATTTCTTAATTATAAGAACAATTCAGTAAAAGTACAAGTTCTGCTCAAGCTAGATGTGCGGATGATACATTGTAATATCAGCAAAAACAAGGCAATATTCTGTGGACGTGCAATCATAAGCAGTATTATGAAGCGAAGCCAAGTTTAATGTTGTGTTGTTAGTGTTAAAACGAGTCTATGGCATCATTATTAATGGTAGACAACTCTCAGTAGCTCAAAGATAGTGCAAGGCCTACGAACAAATGGAGTTACAAGGGCCGTGGGAGTCATGCCATTCCACCCCAATGGCTACCACACAGGTGGTAGCTTTAGAAACTAAAGTTGATTGTTTCGTCTTCTGTGATGACCATGCATGAATGAGTGCATTTACGCATGTGTATCACTATCCTTTGCTTAAAAGTGGAACAAAAAATTAAGAACAGGTCTGTGAACCATGCATCGCTGAATATATAGCTAGCTGGTATGCGCATACCATATAGCTATTGTAGTAGGAAACTTTTGGCAGGGTAAGTTTGGTGAATTTACAATGTTTTGGTGAGGAAAAGTTTGGCAAATGGATGGATCCATCCAGACATTAATAGAGTAAGTCAGCAGAAAAGGCAATGCTATAAAATATCTTAACAGTAGAATATGCAGAATGTACTGATGTAATATTCCAGCAGAACAAATTTATAATGTAATAATCACAACCTCAAATATTTTGCACAAAATCAATTATTGTATCTCGCATCTTTTATCGCTTCCCCACTGGCTATAATGCACCGATTATCAACTCAACCTAGCCACCAGTACGTACATATAGCTATTATCATAGTAATAAAATTTGATTTTACTGTTATTCAACTAATAATTCTCTATCTATTCTGTATATTATAGCTATTCCATATTGGTGATGTGATGACAATTCTAGAGATAAATTGTTACCGTAGGATATCATTGTGTGTAGCTTGCTCATACTGCTGCTGCGGATGTTTAGCCTTGCTTTGGGCTGCGATAAACATCTACATGATTATCATTGGTAAGGTTGACTAGCATAATAGCAAGCTAGCTATCTGAATATAAATAGTTTTGTAGTTACTATAATACCACAATATTATATGTGAGCATTAGGTTACGAATCAACGTTAATTTTGTTCATGCACTAGTCAACTAATTGGGAGCTCTGTGCATTATTTAGATAAAATAGGTAATTATAGTGCGGCTATAAAGCTAATACTTTAAATACATGGTTAATTAGCTGTACATGATTGCATGTAGCTAGCTAGCTGTCCTTAAATTACACAGGAGCAATTGAAGATTGTACTATTGAACATGGTCATGTCAGGATTTATCTTCTTGTGCAAGGAAGCTTCAACTTGTTTCAACTGATAGTGTGTACACTGTCGACTTGTGCTACTACAGTAGATAAGGAAGGATTATTGGCTGGATGTCTTCATTGTTGTAACGGAATCCTCATGTTATTTTTGATTGCTTGGACAATAACAGGAAGTGTGTGGGTGTGGGGATCACTGGATGATTGGGAGGATAATCATTCGCTATGCAATAATGCGTTATTCATTAATGCCATAGTTTGCCTGTCACTTCACTACGTGGTGATTTTGCTGCTGTGCTGTTGTTGTGCCTGTACAATATGTGCAGCATGTAATTCTAATAGCTTACATGAAATCAACTAACTGTGTACATGCGCACACATAGTTATACTGTGTAGGCATAACCGACTCTTTCATGTGTTTGCATATAGCTATGTAGCTATGTATGTATAACAATAGTTAGCTAGTTATTTAGACATGTGTGCATTGTTAAGTTATTTCTATATGCACGTGTAGCTAGCTGTATAATGATGGTTTCCATGACTTGGCACTATATAGCTAGCTATATATACATATGCACACGCACATGCACACGCACATGCACACACACACACACACACACACACACACACACACACACACACACACACACACACACACACACACACACACACACACACACACACACACACACACACACACACACACACACACACACACACACACACACACACACACACACACACACACACACACACACACACACACACACACACACACACACACACACACACACACACACACACACACACACACACACACACACACATGCACATACACACACATGCACATACACACACATGCACATACACACACATGCACATGCACACACACATGTATAGCTACACACACACATGCACACACACACACATACACACACATGCATACACACACACATGCATACACACACATGCATGCACACACATGCATGCACACACATGCATGCACACACATGCATGCACACACATGCATGCACACACACACACACACATGCACAACTCGAAATCTATACCCAAACCTATATGTAAGGGTTAAAGCATTGCCGCGAGTGCTATATGAAAAATAAAGCACGAGACAACGAGGCCGAGATGGCTAATATAGCACGAGGCGAAGCCGAGTGCTATATATTAGCATCGAGGCCGAGTGCCGAGTGCTTTATTTTTCATATAGCACGAGCAAGGCAATGCTTTAACTGTTATAGAGAATTTCCTCTACAAATTCGCGCGCCATTATAAAACGTCCAACCTTACCAATCTTTCAGCAGAACGGCTTTATCATCGATGTATCCCAGTGTTTCCTAATGTTTACTGAATTGTCCATCAATATATACAGCGAAAACAAGAGCTAGGTTTAAAGTCTTTCATTTTATTTCCCGTTCTATAACTACCCAATATAGCACTGTTCGCGCGTTTCCGGTTCTATAACTACCCAATATAGCACTGTTCACGCATATCCGGTTCTATATATCTGCAATATAGCACTGTTTTCGGCTTTGATCCTCCCACGCAAAATTCTATATATAGCTACAGTTTATTTAACCATATAGCTAATATGCACTGATGCACGAAATAAATTCCTTTGTTGATCACAGGTGCATGCGTGCATGCGTGCATGCATGGAGCTTGTTATATATATTATACATATAGCTACGTAACACGTATAATAAATTCCCCGCGAGGTTCTGCGAAATTGTTTTTTCTGGTTGAACGTTAGCATGAGTGGAAGGACGTTTCAGGTGTTCGCTCGGCAAATTCTTGCCATTCCGGTAGATGGAGGGTTCGTAATTGCCGAAAGGGTTACGGCAGCAACTATACATGACGAGGTAGCTATATATGTATATGTAAATATATAGCCTATAACTATATAGCTTATAATTGTGTTGAAATCTCCCTTGCATGCATGGAGGTAGTATATAAATGCAGGTGAATAAATACAATAATTGTGTTAGTAGCTATAGCGTTACGGCACGATTTCCGTAAAAAAGCTCAGCGCTCTGGCCATGTATGCATGCACGGTAATTGATCCGGCGCTAAAAGTTTTGTTTGAATTTTCCGTCAATTGAAATTATATAGGTCCGTAGCATATAGCTGAGCTATAGAGCTAATAGGTCGAAGCGTTATAGCTGGCACAACTGCTGGCATATAGCTATGCATTATAGCATAATATAGCTAGCTACCCGACTGATGCATGCATGCAAGCAATATATGAGTTATGCACGAGGCAATTAAAATGAAGTATATATAGCGACATATAGCTATATAATTTTGTGCATGTGCCGACGACCATCGTGGTCTATAGCGGCTCGTTGGCATTATAGCCGTGCATGCATACCATAAAATTTTCACCCTCCACATGCACATGCATGCATGCATGCAGAGGCGTATAGCCAGCCTTCAACCGATGGGGGGGGGGGGGGGGGGGGGGTATAAGCAACAAACTTATTATGAACCCGCAAACATAATAATATTATTTGAATTGACAACAAAAAGCTATGATGACCCAGTGATTGCATGGGCTAGCTAACATGCGGTGTAGTAAAAAGTGGTACAACAGATCCACAACCTAACTACGTATAGCTATAGCAATTACATGCACAGGTTAATAGTTAATACACTATTGTCTTGCTGGTACATCAGATCATCTCAGACTTAATTTAGTTGATATATCATGCCATGATGTCTGGATCACGTGACCACTGGGTAATCTTCAATCTTCAGATACAAGTGGTAATATAGGACAGTTTCATCAAAATTAATGAATTGCTACGGACTTAGATATATCCTAAGTGAGTAGTATAATTCGTATATACTCGTGCTTCGTCCCTGTGATACATAATATGAACTCCTCACACACTGTTATTACTGAATTACAGCTTACCATTACCATTTTATAATGGGTGCTGTTGTTATCACTATTCCTGCTGGCCTTGTAATATCAAACTAGTTATAGCAGCTTAAGTTCGAGTTTCGCAGTTGTACAGGTCACACTACACGTACACTTAACCTATTTCGCCTGACTGTAATGATTACATCTTTTCACCTACTCTGCACTCCAGGCATACAGCATTTGCCTTACTCCTTGTCGCCATTTTCATTTAATTTTCAAACTTCATTTATCATGTGAGCAGTTAGCCTTGTTGTAGTCTATTCTATTATTTTCGATCACTTCATTGTGTTTACTTAGCCGTCAGTGGTGCAAACAGATGCAGAGTATTCTATACTACTAATTGACTAAGACTTGGGCTGGGGAATAGTACCTTAATAAGAATAATTAATAAGGCATTTAAATTGATGGGGGGGGCAAAGAGAATTAATGGAGGGGCAAATGCCCCCCCTAGCCTTCCTCTAGCTACGCCCCTGCATGCATGCATGCATCCACAAAACATATGTAACACTTTGCGTGGACAACATCAAAGCCTCGAGCTGTGGTATATAACTGATATACCACAGTTTGCCATGGTATATCAGAATATACCACAGTTACCTTATACGGCCTGTCTGGCTTTAATGAGACTACGAAGTGTATAATAAATCCGTTACGTGACATACGCATTTGCTTGTGGGTTTCATTTTTAGGCCTGAAGTTTAATAAGTTTTTAGGCAATTATCTTTGAGACGGCAGTTTAATAAACTAAGTATTAATGGAATATTGGCTGATACCGTGCCGGAGAGCATCCAATGAAGCAACTCACAATGGTCACCATTCTACCAGAGGCGCCTTCGATTTTTCACCAGGTAGGCCTAAGCAAAGTGTAACATAAATGTTATAACACAGCTTTGCTCGGGATTTGACTGATATATACGCACTCTCCCTCGGGTGCTACGCGCCCTCGGGAGTCATGCGTATATATCAGTCAAACCCCTCGCAGCTGTGTTATAATAATTTATATTAATATAATACATAGCTATACATGCAGCGTGTGCCATGCAGTGGCAAATTTAGGAGAGTGCATGCTTAGGGGGCTGAAGCCATGCACTTTTGGAAATCTTAAGAAATACACAAAACCTTGAAGAAGTGTCATTTCTAAACTAGCTAACAACTTTTGCCAGTATATATATAGGCTCCTTAATTGGATGCATGCACTCATGCACCACCTTGCTTGCATGGTCTGATGCTTCATTGGATATAGCTCCTCCCATAAACCTTGTGTTTAAGCATACTTAATTACTTTATGCATGGCCATCTTGAATTTTTGTACTTCAGAAAATAAAACACCTGCATGGCTAGCTAGCTATATATATATATATATAGATTCTTGCATGGGGGCATAGCCCCCTGATCCCTATAGCTGCTTCTGAGATTCATGCACTACTGTGTTTAGCACCTCCCCTCACAAAATCCTGGATCCGCCCCTGTGTGCTGCGGTGCATGCAGCTATGCATGCATACATGCATGGGGTCCACAACAAAAGCTATATAGTATATATATATAGCTAGCCATATAACTCCAATTAAAGAAGTTGTTTTCAGATCCTCAAAGGCCGGAGTCATTTTGGTTTGAAAGCAACTCATTGGAGTTAGTGTAACTTAGGTATTATTGACCACTTAACCTTTTATCCATTATAACTTGATCATAGAACATCACAGAAACATCAAATTTTCAAGGCAAATAGTTTCGTTCATCGTTCACAGACGAACCAAAAATTGATCCCACAATCGAAAATAAAATGTAGCAATGATTTGCATAAGGAAGTGATACATTTTAGGTATTATTGACCACCTTTATATATTATCGACTTACTGTGATAACACGATAATGTATTATTGTCCATTATCAATAAACGGGGAATTTTGCACGTTAAATTTGAATTATCAATAATCTAACATAAGCACCTCAACCACACACATAAAATGATTGTCTAACCAAAAAATGAATCACATTGAAATCATAATCATCAAGATATGCAAACCTGCTATCTATTAACTAAAAAACATGTTACAAAGTCCACATACAAACATTCCGTCTTCTGTACTTAAGCATTCAGCGTGCATCCATTTCCCACATGTTGTATTGATACATTGTACCCATTCTCTCTCTAGTTTCCTGGTCATAGACAAGTCATCTTCATATAAGCCAAAGCATAGAGCACATTCGTTGTTGGAAATTTCATTACTTTGAACCCCACTTTCCATAGGCTCTGAATTTAATGCACCTATCTCAGTGCTCTCTTTGCTTTGCTTCTTCCTTGTAGACTTTTCTGCCATTTTCTTCTGTCTTATTTCAGCCTTTCGAGACTTCTCTTCTTGTTTCTCAATCCTTTTCCTCTCTCTTTCTTCCCTTTTCTTTCTCTTAGATTCTTCTTCTCTTTTTTTCTTTTCTTTGTCAATGAGTTCCTTAAGGGAATCATCACTCGTTAGAACTCTGGCTTTTGCTTTACCCTTGCTCTTACCAGTGCTTGTTTTAGGAGGAGTAATAAGTTCTGATAACTCTGATATAAGTTTCCTTGTCATAGAGAGACTTGAAGACAGTGAAGTTGAATTTGCATCATCATTGCTTGGTTCACTTTCCTGTGATATGAATGAAGTGTTTGTTGAAATATCACCATTTTGTTCAGCAGTTTCTTCTTGTTCTAGGTTATTGGCCATGGTGGATGGATGCACGGTAACTGAAGTATCCACTTGTTCATCATTGACTAAGCCATCGGGAAGACTATCAGGATGCTCTTGTCTCAACCAATCAACGTACAGATTGTCATGATACAGGTCATAACCATTTTCAAACCTGTTTTGAAAGAGACAAATATCCTCTTCAGTGCAAGTATATTTATGTGAGGATGAATTTTCATTCACTACAACTTCTGCATCTTTCTCAGTAAGGGACTGGTTACTGATAACCTCATTACCGCTAGCCTCATTGCTGCTAGAACAGGAATTTTCATCTGATAAAGCATCGGAATAGGGTTGGATAGCTGTAGCATTGAAAAGACACACACCCACTTTACGAAATCCCAATATAATAGTTGCTGGATTAATTTCTTTGAACCAAGCTTTATTTAGTAATGAACAAAACTGAAATTTCGTCACTACCTTTCCAGGATTGTTAGTCATGTAAGAATGGCACACCTTTGACCAATGCTTTTTAAGCGGTCCAAAAAAGCTGACATCAAGAGGCTGTGCCACGTGAGTGGTGTGCGGTGGGAGGCAAAATATGATAATTTCCGCTTCAGCAGCAATTTTAATGGCTTCTGGATTAAAATGAGAAGAATGGCCATCCAAAAGAAGGACTGGCCATGTTGATGGTATGTTTGGAATAAGCAGTTTTTGTAACCATTCAGTAAACAATTTCTGATCAATCCAACCATTGGGAGACATACCATACCACGTGTTAGGAACCTCTCCTTTCACCCAATCAGATTAAAACGCTCCCCTTTGAAAATTACCATAGGTGGCAACATGTTGCCCATGGCATTAGCACAAGCCAGTATGGTTATTTGTGTTTTGTTACCTGATGATGGTCCATACACCTTTTTCAATCCTTTTGGAGCTACTCTTTTAAGTTGCTTGCTATCCAATGGCATTCCTGTCTCGTCCATGTTATATATACATGCATTTCTGTCCATCAAGTCTTTCTGTTCCAATGTTTGCTTCAGTAATGTGAAGTAATATTCAAGTGATTCCTTACAAACAGCACGTGATCGGCAGTATGAAAGAGGGTCCGAACAACGTAAGGATAATTCACTGTGTCTTTTCATGAAACCTTGCCACCAACCTTCACCACTGAATGAAAAAGATTCTTCTTTTTCACCATGTTTCTTTTCAACAATTCTTTTAACTATGTAGAGAATCTCTTGCTTAGTTTTCCCTGTCCCAATTTACATGCTTTTGTCAAAAAACTTGCCAACTCGTTCTCCTCTTCATTGGTTAGAAATAAACTGGGTCCTGGACTCTTCCCATGCTTCAATCTCCCAGAAATTCTGTCTTTTAAGGTGGTTTTTGGCACTCCATGCTCAAGCGCTGCCCTATTTGCTCTCATTTCACCTGATTTCACAGCCTCCATGGCAGCAATCATCGCCTTTTCATCCCATACTTTACGCTTTTTCTTGGAGGTATTTAAGCCAGAGTCACTAACGTTCAGTCTTTTCTTTCTTGTATTCCAACCCTGTTTAGCAGCATCGCGTCGGCCTCATGTTTTTGGCATCTTTATGCAATTGTTTCACTAATGAAAAAGAACGCAACGGAAATTTTTGGTTATTTAAAAATTCTCCGCATACTTAGTGGTCGATAATGCATCAAGTATACTGGTCGATAATATATAGTGGTCGATAATCCATGAGTTGAGCTACCATAATTACCCATTTTTAATTGATAGCTAGTAATATAAACTATAAAGATGAACAAATAGCTATAGCCTAGCTATATAGCTACCCCATTCTGAACAACAGTTTATAGTTACTTCCTTAGAAATGTGTGAGTGGAAGGAAATTCCATTGTATAAAGCTCATGCATGCAGTGGTAAAAAATTAACAAAGAAACTGCACAGATAAAATAAATCACTTTAAGTCTTAGCTATAGCTTAATGCATGCATGCAGGATGTATAGCTATATTTATACTATATAGCTATATGACCAAAGCTTTCTTATCTTTCCATGTTGTCCCAGTGCTACATGCAGTAACCGGCTATACCATAAACAATGAGCTCACCTTAATGAATGCTAATGCAAAAATGGAATTTTGTGGGCAAATTATACAAAACATTGAAATTAAATTAAAAGTGAGAATGAAATTGAAAGTACATGTAGCGGCTAGCCAGTTGCCTACACCCACAGCTATAGCCA